>BRDA01001452.1:109141-125175 GCA_036984385.1 Crenuchus spilurus | reverse complement strand
CACACACACACACACACAAAACCACATCCTGTAGGCTAAAGAGGCGGCAGCAGCTCTATGATGATATTTCAGCTGCAGTTCAATACACACACCAGCTTCACACACTCTTAATTACCACCGACGGTCTGCAGGCTCAGGCCACTGCGGCCATGGTTGACCACAAGCCAAAATGTAAACTCATTCATCCATTTCTTCTCTTCAGATATACTTAAACTAGGTGTTAGGCCTGTGTGTTTGTAAGAGCTTGTCAATATATATATTGGAAAAGCATTCATACCCCTTGAACTTTTTCACATTTTGTCACCTAACAACCACAAACTTAAATGTATTTTATTGAGATTTTAAGTGATAGAGCAACACAAAGTACCACATAATTGTGAAGTGGAATTAAAAAATTTAATCAAATAAAAATCTTAAAAGTGTGACATGCAAAAGTATTCAGCCACCCTATATAAATATTTTGTAGAGTCACTTTTCACTGCAATTACAGCTACAAGTCTTTTGGGGTATGTTTCTACCAGCTTTGTATATCTAGAGACTGAGATTTCTGCCCATTCTTCTTTGCAAAATAGCTCAAGCTCAGCCAGATTGGATGGAAAGCGTCTGTGAACAGCAATTTTCATGTCTTGCCAAAGATGCTCAATGGGATTTAGGTCAGGACTTTGACTGGGCCATTCTAACACATGAATATTCTTTTATCTAAACCATTCCACTGTAGCTCTGGCTGCATGTTTAGGGTCACTGTCTTGCTGGAAGGTGAATCTCCTTCCCAGTCTCAAGTCTTTTGCAGCCTCCAGGTTTTCTTTCAGGATTGCCCTGAATTTAGCTCCATCCATCTTCCCATCAACTCTGACCAGCTTCCCTGTCCCTGCTGAAGAAAAGCATGACCACAGCATGATGCTGCCACCACCATGTTTCACAATGGAGATGTTGTGTTCAGGGTGATGAGCAGTGTTACTTTGCCACCACACACAGCGCTTTGCATTTAGGCCAAAAAATTCAACTTTGGTCTCACCTGACCAGAGCATCTTCTTCCACATGTTTGCTGTATCACCTACATGGCTTCTGACAAACAGAACTTCTTATGTCTTTCTTATGGCCAGATTTGTGGAGTGCACGACTTAGAATGATCCTGTGGACAGATTCTCCCATCTGAGCTGTGGATATTTGCAGCTCCTCCAGAGTGACCATGGGCCTCTTGGCTGCTTCTCTGACCAGTGCTCTCCTTGCTCGATCTGTCAGTTTAGGTGGACGGACATGTCTTGGTAGGTTTTCAGTTGTAGAATACTTTTTCCATTTCTGGATGATGGATTGAACAGTGCTGCTTGGGATGCTCAAGATATGTTTTTTATAACCTAACCCTGCTTTAAACTTCTCCACAACTTTACCTCTGACCGGTCTGGTGAGTTCCTTGGTCTTCATGATGCTGTTTGTTCACTAGTGTTCTCTAACAAACCACTCAGGTCTTCACAGAACAGGTGTATTTATACTGAGAGTAAATTACACACAGCTGGACACTAATTAAGTGACTCTGAAGGCAATTGATTGCACTGGATTTTGTTTAGTGGTATCAGAGTACAGGGTCCTGATTACTTTTGCAAGTCACACCTTTAAAGATTTTTATTTGATTAAAATTTTGAAAACCATGTGTCAATTTCATTCCACTTCACAATTACTCATCTCTATTTATATAGCACTTTAAAAGCCACATGAGCTGAGCCAAAGTGCTGCACAGGGGAAACAGAACCAAAATCTAAAAATCAATTAAAAAAAAAAAAAAGAACAAGGAAAAAACACACAAAGTAAAAAAACAGCAACATTAAAATGCTACACAGCAATAAAAGTAATAGAAATAGAAAAACCATAAAAACTACTAAATACTAATAAAATAAAAGTCTCATGCTGGGTTAAAAGCCAAGGCATAAAAATGGATTTTAAGATGAGCTTTAAAAATGGACAGTGATGAGGCCTGTCTAATATGTATTGGAAGGTCATTCCATAATTTTGTTGCAGCAGTAGAGAAACGTCTGAGCTTACACTTTGCTCTCGGCACCTTCAGGAGCAGCTGATCAGCTGACCTGAGGCACAGAGTGGGAGTGTGTGGATGGAGCAGCTCAGAGAGGTAAGGTGGGGCAAGTCCATTTAATGATTTAAAAACAAATAAAATAATCTTAAAATGAATTCTAAAATGCACGGGCAGTCAGTGGAGGGAGGCCAAAATAGGAGTTATGTGCTCCTTCTTACGCACTCCAGTCAACAGTCTGGCAGCAGCATTCTGTACTAACTAAAGGTGTTTGAGGGAGGACTGGCCCACTCCAAAATAAAGTGCATTACAGAAATCCAGCCGAGGTGTAATAAAAGCATGGATTACTGTTTCAATGTGCTCACGTGCAAGGATTGTCTTCACCTTAGCCAGTTGCCTTAGTTGGAAAAAAATGGTCTTTACTACTGCACCAATTTGCCGATCCAATTTAAAATCACTGTGCATTTTAAAACGCAAATTACAAACTGTTGACTTCACATATGTTTTCGGGGGCCCAAGTGAACGGGGGGCTTCACAGGGACCACTGGGACCGAACACCATCACTTCAGTCTTCTTTTCATTAAAAAAGCCATCCAGGTTTTAACATCATCAAGACATAAAAGCAGTGATTTAAAAGAACATGCATCGTCTCTCTTCAGTTGTATGTAAATCTGGCTGTCATCAGCATAACAGTGAAAAGAGATGCCATATTTTCTAAAAATGGAACCCAGTGAGAGCATGTAGGGGTCCTAAAATTAAGTCCTGAGGAACACCATATAACAGGGGAGCTGAGGAGGATTCAGAGCCAGCGAAAGTTATGCACAGGGTTCTGTCTGTCAGGTATGTCCTAAACCAATCCAGGGCACTGCCACAAATGCCCACTATGTGCTGCAGCTGAGAAATTAAAATGGTGTGATCTACCGTGTCAAAAGCTGTGGTTAGGTCAAGCAGGACCAAAATCACAATCACCCAGGTCAGTTGCTAGGAGGATATCAATAAAAACCATAAGCAATGCTGTCTCAGTACTAGGCATAGTTTTAAAACCGGACTGGAAGGCCTCAAAAATTTTGTGCTCATCCATAAAAGATTTTAATTGGGTGCAGGGGTTACACTACTGCATGTTTAAAACTTACAGGAACAACACCAGAGGACAGACTGCTCATTTGGAAAAAGTAAGGAGGCACAGCATCACAGGAAGAACCCGACCGCTTTATAAGACCCACCACATGCTCCAATTGTGACAGCGTCACAGGCTCAAATCCATCCAACACAGCCAGACAAGAGGCAGAGTCAAATGGGTCAGAATCAGGAGCTGTGATAAGAGCTCTTGCAGTGACAATCTTATCAATAAAAAAGTATAGAAAATTTTCACACACTTCAGAGGATGATTCCAAACAAGTGGGCTGCGGGGGCTTAAGAACAGAGTCAATAGTTTTAAATAAAAACCTGGGTCATGTCGGTTTTCATAATATTTGACCGATGTTCTCTCTTGGCTTCCTTAATAATGTTCTGATAAGAAAGCCAGCAGTCTTTTAACATCTGAAATGAAACCTGCACCTTTTCCTTCTTCCATCTGCATTCAGCTCTTGCTGCATGAGCTCTGTCACTGAACCAGGGCTCAGGTTTAACTTTAGACTGTACTGATCTTAATGGAGCTACTGAGTCCAGTATAGCTCGTACAGAGGAGTTAAACCAGGAGCTGATCTCCTCTGTATCAGCGCAGACTGAGTCAGGAGGGGGACAAAGCTGATCAAAAGCAGCAGAGAACCATCCAGCAGTGAGGGGGTTAAAACTCAGGCAGAGCCAAGCAGTGCTGAGAGATTTAACTGCAGCAGAGGATAAAACAACATCAAATAAAACAGGCATGTGATCCGAAAACCCACTGTCACAGATCTCCAAATTTGATCCTGACAACCCATGTGAAAGTACAAGATCTAATGTATGTCCATGTTCATGTGTGGGACCGGAAACACACTGCACTGAATTAAAAGAGTCAATAATATTTAAAAAGTCCTTTGCCAGTGGTTTATCAGGACGGCACACATGAATGTTAAAATACCCGAAAATAAGAACGTAATCGTATTTTGGCACAAATTCCGCCAGAAAATCAGTCACAAAGTCCTTGCTGTATTTAGGGGGTCGGTAAACGACAGCACAGAGCACCAGGTCAGAGCGGCCCACCTCAAATAAAGTCACTTCAAAACTGGAGAGAAGATGTTACAGCGTGTTGTTTGCATTTAAAGTTGTTTATATACACCGTCGCTGTTCCTCCTCCATGGCCAGACATCCACTGTGAGTTATAATATTTCCATCCAGCCGGTAAAAGTTCAGTGAGAGCGCTGTACTCACTGGCGCTGACCCAAGTCTCTGTTACACAGAGAAATTTCAGTCTTTTGGAGCTAATGAAGTCCCTCAGGATGAAAGTTTTGTTTGCCAGTGACCTGGCGTCTACCAGGCCGATCCTGGCAGGAGCTGGAGCCTATGGTTCAGGGGATGCGGTGGCGCGAAGCAGTGGCCTCAGGTTATGGGGATTCACCCTGCACTGGTGGAGCTGAGGAAAACAGGTTATGCGGCATTTGAAACCCTCATCCAAGCCGGTGACAGGAATCACACAGGTGTTGATGGGCTCCAGAAATCGCCGGGACCCAACGAAAGGCAGAGTTAATCCATGATCTGTCCAGGGGATGGATGTAGAATGTGCCAGGCAGACCTTCAGCCTTACTAGCCGACCGCTATGTTTACTCACAATAGAGGACTATATTGTGATATTTTAAATCTAATTTTAGTAAAACTGTCCTTACACTAATTGTTTCTGTTGGAGTGGAAAAGTCTAATGGCTGAAGACAGACTGCAACATCTAGTGGTTTTTGCAACATCATCACAGTCTTTACATGAACATTTTTGAGAACTGATATCACAAATATAATACATGTATATACAACTGTAATATACGATGTGTACATAAAACACTCCTACCCAGCGTCCAATCAAATAGCTGCAAAGTTTGATATATTATCGGGCACAAGTTCTCACAGCCTAGTGTGTTCACTAGGTGTGTGTGTTTAACTGCACAGATGGATTAAACACAAAGGTCAAATTCCATTGTGTGAAATTACATTGGCAAAAAGTTGAATCTAATCTAAAAAAATGTACAAGGTTTCAGTTATATAACATACTTTAGTCCACTGTTATGTATATCAGTATCAGAAAGTCTGTTTTATTGAGTAAGACGTTGCTTCTAATGCTACTGTCCCATTGCAAGTCATGCCCCGACTGATCATAGGGTGGTGTGAGGGAATAAAACCATATATAACAGAATTTAGTATGACTATTATTAAGCTGTTTACTTCAGTATCACAAAAGCTGAGGTGGAGAAGAAGCCTAATCAGTTTGGTGTCAGAAGTGGGATTTCGAGGGTAAGTAACCTTATCCTATTTTAGAAGCTTATGAAGTTTGTTACACTCTAACATTACTCAAACATTTATATGAAATTAATAATTACATTTTAAAAACTTACCAAGGGACTTGTTGCTGAGGCGTTCTGTTTATATTGTTAGTAATTGAACTTTAATTACATTTAAAAGAAAATCTGCTTTATTTATCCACCTATACTGTAATACTGTATAATTAGATCCTCATTCATCTGAGAAAAATTGTATTGTGTTTTAAACTGTGGAAGTAAATTAAGTGTCAATAGTCAGTACCTGCAGTGCACCACAATAGGCCCTGCGCTGGGTGGGTTGGACATCTTGACCCGGCGGATGAAGGATAGTAGTCCTGTGGCATGATACGGCACCCCGTGGTCAGGCCAGCCGGTGAAATGGAACTGCTTCACCTCCCTCAGCTCATTAAAACCCCTCTGAGAAATAAACACAGTCATAACACACAGAGTTAGTACTGATATACAAACACATCTTCATACATTTATAATAGACAGGAATAGATGAGATGGACAGACAGACAGACATTTGTAGATAGACAGACAGATGAAGAGATGGACAGACAGATGAGATGGACAGACAGACAGACATATGGACAGATATCTGTAGACAAAAAGACAGACGTGTAGACAGACAGAGACATCTGTAGACAGACATAAAGACAGATACATCTGTAGACAGACAGATATCTGTAAAAAGTAAGACAGAAGGACAGATGGAAAAACAGACAGACATGTATAGACAGACAAACAGAGACAGATATCTGAAGACAGACATATCTGTAGACACTTTTCACTGAAGCTTCTAACATTTTAAGAGGCCATCAATGAAAATGTGACCTCACTTCCTGTCAGACTTACCCGCTCCAGTGTGAAAGTGCGCACCACGTACTCTGCCAGAGGCTCCACCTCCACAAAGGTCACCTTAAAGTCTCCGTACACCTCAGCATCATCCGGCCAGTACTTATAACACTTCACCTGGATCAGCACCAAACAAATCAAACACAGAACACAACCCAGACCCCCAACGATACCAGTTTCACCAGCATGGACACTGATCTGAGATAAACATCACAATAACTGATAATATCTACTGAATCTTCTACACCTAACAGAACCCTCTGCTGGACACTAATGGTTGTAACAAAGCTTACATTTTTGTTTAAATAGTTGGTATGACATCAGTATCAGACACAATCAGTAAACAGACTCAAAAATTCTCAAATAAACATGCAAATACTTTTAAATAGACATCCATTAAACACAATAACAGCTATACAGAACACATTCATACATTAGCATGTAGCTACAACTGCATTATGGTTTCATTCATCATGCAATATATTCATGCCTTCAAGGAATAGTCCATTTTTCTTCAAAAAAACTTTACTCCAGTTTTCAAAGTTTCTAAACTGATATTGAGGGTTCTACTGCATTCTCTAGAAGGGTTATCCAAAAACTTTTGGACAGAGTGATTGTGTTACTGAACATGTGCTTGGATGGTAAGAGATGGTGTATAAATTACCTCCTACATTCCTCTACAGGGCAATAAGGCAGCAAACTTCTATTATAGACTTCTAGAACATTCTGGAAAGTTCTTTCCACTGGGAGAGCTCATTATGCAACCTTCTGGAATATTTACTCAACAATGAGAGTTACAGAATTTTCTGGAACCTTGTTGAACATTCTTTTTAATGCGAGAGTTCCAGAACATTATGGGGCATTCTAGAATGTTTATTGTGACAGTTCTAGAACCTTCTGAAACATTAATTCTAGTGTGAGTTCAAGAATGTTTCCACCAAATCATCTTCCACATCTCACATAAGATGTTGGCTTTCTGATGGTGACCCACCACTGCTGAATCTGGATAAGCCAGATCTCATTTAACCCATTAAGCACTGACATACTCTGGATCTTTCGAACAACTACTGATTCCACTAGCAGGAAGAAGGTTTCAGGAAAAACTGCAATTCATTAGCTGATTCTAAACAATCAACGGAACTTCTTTTGATCAGCCTCGACCAGTTACTGCAGATTCCTGATTCGCAGCAGGACTCTTCCAGACTACAGAGGCTCCTCAACTTCTTATTCAAGCTCTACTCATCTCCAGAATCAAGGACTTCCTTCCTAGGCTGTTTGTCATAATCCAGAACTACAGTGAGGAAAATAAGTATTTGAACACCCTGCAAATTTGCAAGGTCTCCCACTTAGAAATCATGGAGGGGTCTGAAATGTTCATCTTAGGTGCATGTCCACTGTGAGAGACATAATCTAAAAGAAAAAAATCCGGAAATCACAATGTATGATTTTTTAATAATGTATTTGTGTGTTACTGCTGTAAATAATTCCTGTGGAGGCCAGAATCAGATTCCAGGCATCAAGGGGCTCAAGTCTTCTCTACCTTTAAGAACACAATCTTATGTAGTTGACTCTTGGACTCTTGATGTGTCCTTCATTGAAACTGACACACAAAAAGTCTCAGCCCCTCAGTGGTGGAATGAACACCCCTATCATCTGGACTACACTGTCTCTCAGGGTGCTTTCACACCTGAAAGTCTGGACCATGGACCAAACCAAGATTTGTTTGTGTGTTACTTTGTATATATTTGGTCCGGTTTGTTTTGTTTTCACACTGCTTTTTTTCCCGAGCGCACCAAAGACTTTTATTATGACACGCCCACATGCTGTCGTCATCACTTACATGTTATGCATCTTCCTACTCTCAACACTGACTGGTTTGTAGTAGGATGCGTGTCCGATGCTTTTATATACTTTTATACACTGCTGCCGCAGTTTCTTTAGTTTAGGTTGCTCTGATGTACTGTCCTCTGCCCTTGGCAACTGTTATCTATATACTAATCGGACCCAGAACCCGGTTCTGTATGAGATTAATAACAAAGAAGTAAACAATTTGGTGCTGAAATCTAACCCAAAGTCATGTAACTGAACTTTTTAAAACCTGAAACTAGATCTGTGCTCATTTAGAGGCACAAATTTCACCAAAAATGAAAATAACTGAGTTGATGAAGAAATCTGAAAACTGGAATTAAAAACATTTTCTGAAGAAAGACAGACTATCCCCTTAACCCTTTGAGAAGCTTTTTTTAAAGTTTTCATGCAAATTCACATCTCTGAGACTTCGCTTGTCAACATCATTAAAATATCATGTTGTATTATGAGTTCTAGAACATTTTAGAACATTCATTCTACTATAATAGTTCTAGAAGCCTGGGGAACATTGATTATAAATTGAGAGTTCATTCTGGAGCCTTGTGGAATTGAGAATCCTAGATTTGGTACATTTTGAGAAACATTCATTCTACTGTGAGAGTTCCAGAACATACTGAAACCTAAAAATTCACTCGTGAGAGTTCTGTACATTTTGGAAAAGCCATTTGAAGATAATAGTTATAGAACCTTCACCATAATGACATTCGGCACCCTTGCGGAATCTTCATTCTACCATGAGACATCTGGAACATTTTTAAAAATTCTGAAATTTTCATTCTACTGTGAGAGTTCAAGAACATTTTGGAAGTTCTAGAAACTTCTGGAACATTCACATTTATGTGAACGTTCCAGAACATACCAGAGCATTCTGGAACCTTCACTCTATTGTGAAGGCTTCAGAACATTTTGGAACGTTCATTGTACTTTTAAGAGCTCTAGATCAATTTGGAACATAACATGAGCACTATAGAATCTTCTGGAACATTCATTACAGTGTGAGAGTTGTAGAACATACTGGAGCAATAATTACAATGTGACAGTTCTAGAACATTCTGGAGCATTCATTCTAGTGTGAGAGTTCTAGAACATTTTGAAGCACTCTAGAACTTTGCTTTCAAAGGGTTGTTGCAGGCAGGAGGCCTTCACAGCACAGGCACAAAAACACAAAAAAACTACAACATCAAACTACAACCAAAATAACAACAACAGCACCACCACGGCCTCCAGCATTCCGCAGCAGGCAGTATAAGAACATACCCGTCCCACCTCCACCAGGTTGGTTACCATCACGATACAGGCCGACTGTTCCTGCCAGATCATCCTCCAGAAATCATACACCGTCTCATGAACAGGACCTGCAGAACATTACACACACACAAAATTACAACTTCAGAAAATTTCACTTAAATTACATTTAAATTCATGATTTTGGGGGAAAAGTGTAAAAATGTTAACTGTAATTTCAGCACACTGAATATTTAGTTTGTTTTCCGCAGTATGTTACATTCAGAAAATAAACAAACTGGAATCAAAATTTGCATTCGCAAAAGTTATGGAAGCTTAAATGTTATTTTCAGCAAATATTTATTATAAATTAATAGCGACTCTCCATTAAAATGTGGAGAAAATCAATAAAACTAATCAGGGATGCATGAACTCCCCGGAACCACAGATGGTTCCAAATTCACATTCTTTGCATTCAACAGTTCATAATTGAAATTGCACATTTCATAAGCTACATACAAGTTGAAGGTGTCATGTGAAAGCTGTCCTCTTTCCAGTGGTGTAGATCATGAATGTAAATACTGAGACATCTAATGAGGAATTTGATTCAAATAAATGATGTGCCAAAAATTATAATCCCGAAATATGAATATGATTATGAATTTTTATGTTATAAAATTTATATTTCAATCAATATGTATAAATCATATAACACATGAAAGGGTTGATACTCAGGATTATGAAAACAATAACTACTAAGCTTTCAAGTGCTCATGTTTCTTATATTTATAGGAAATATCTGTCATTTATATTTGCTGATTTAGAAATTAAATTAAAAAAAACATTTCTTGTACGTTTACTGCTGTGCGCCCATGTTTTTACAACTTTTATGCATTATCCTGGTACTGAACACCTGAAGTTGTTCTGAAACGACCTCATTCTCAAAGTCCTCATTTGTCTGTCTAGACCAATACTGTGGAAAGAAATCCACTTTTTTATTCTTTATGCATGGACAGAACAGAACGACTTGAAATGACTCTTATTTTGAAACTTATCAACTTCCTCCGAACGTCATGTGACACTAACACAACTTGATTGGCCAGCCAGAGGACTGTCCGAGCTTTGATTTGACACATCAATCGAGCATGCCAGCCTTAAATTTTAAACCCACCTGGAAGCACCCTGATGCTCACAGTAACGTCAGAGCAGATTTTTTGTTTTGAGCGAACTTTCAGCCATGAGTTCTACTTTTTGTGAAAGAAAGTACGTTTATACACTGTTGGGGACATTTTGGTTTAATTAGATTGGAAAAATGACACAGTCTGTGTCAGCTTCTCTGCTGATCTGTTTCTGATGATCAAACAGCTGTTTACTGAGGCATGTCTTAGCTCTGACAGTAACAAACAGTTAGAAGCTAAAGAAAATATTTTATGGCTGTTTTTAGCATTTTGACTAGGTTTAAAGCCCAGTTATGCTAAAAGGTGATCTGACATGTGTATTTATGCTCTAATGTGTGTCTGACTCATAGTACATAGCCATGGCATAACAGATCAAATGCAGATCTGTACTAATGTGTGTAGGAAGCTGTTTTTAGCTTAGAGACAGAAATACACTTTTAAATGTACTTGAACTTGAAATTTAATAACAGAACAATAAATAATGTTGTGCACTCAGATTTTTTCTAGTACAAGTTTACATATAAATACACACATCTGAGCCACAAACGGGATCCCAGATGGTCTAAACACTGTGAAGTGTAAAAAAAATATTTTAAGAAAAAATATCACAGAACGCCTGCTTTTTTGGCATTTATCAGCAAATATAAAGAAAATGGAATCATTCTTATGATAAAAAAACATATCAGTTTCTAACTTGAACGGTTCTTGAACAGAAAACACCAGCAGTTTGCATTTATTCCATGCAGTTAGGGAGTAATACTCCTTAATATTTGGCCATGAAAATTCAGACGAAAAATAAAGAAAATACCCTGGGAGCTTACAAGATTATCATACTTCATTACCATGCTGTTATTTTTTTCAATAATCTATAAACATATAGAACATAAACACAATCAACAAACACATCAGCTCCTTTAGTCTGGAGCATTGCCCCACACAGAGAGCTCTCTGATTGGCAGCTATGTGGACTGCATGTGGAGTAAATGTGTTTTTACAGCTGTCTAAAGCTCAAAGCTCTTTATTTTATAAAGTTCTAATATAAAATTGTTAACGCATGCTGTGAGTAAGAGCTGCATGCTTGTACATTACCTTATAGTAAATAAAAATCAGTCCTAAATATTAGTTACCTTTAATTATTAAACAGTAATGAAACATATCGGTCGAGCCTGATTCATTTAAATGCGTACCAATGACAAAAAAATCTCTCAACTGTGGTACAGGACATCACAGTGGGCCAGTTAACCCCTATAATGAAAAAGAAAGTATAACCCTGTCACGTGGCATCTGTGAAACCTAGGTCCAACTTCATTTCAAAATGTGGGTGGTCATAAATGTTCTGACATGACTGTATAATGTTGATATGCTCTGTTATTTCCACATCACTAGTTCAGATATGCTTTATTTCCAGGAGTCAGGAAATCTGACAGACTGGAACTCAGCAGAACAAGGATGAAGGAACTAATTACCAATTGGCCTGATTAATCGTAATACAGTATCAATTAACCAATCTATCACAAGGATGAAGATTAATCAGTCTATCAGTAGGATGAAGGGTTAATCAACAACAGTCAGCCTGATAAATCAGTCAACTGATAAATCAATGTTTTGCTATCAGTCAACTGATCAGGGTGGTGAACCTGACACTAGGAGGAGCTCTAACAGTGCTCTACACTGATGAGGCTGCCTGCAGATGTGCCTGTGAGCAACAATAATCGACAGTGATTGACAATTAATTGGATCAATCAGATCTATCACTACTGTGAGTCACAATCTGTAATTTGATTTAAGCTATTTCACTCACCTTGGGTTGCGATATAGTGACTCGGTCGCTGGTAACCCTGAGAACACAAGAATACACAGAGCAGAAGATTGAGATTACAGACCGAAAATCTTTGCAACAAAATCACAAGTTAGCTTAGCAGCAGTGTGGACAGATTAGCATATGAACGATTTATTACGTAACATCTGTGGAGGACCATACATACAGTGGGTTATCCCACCTACAGAAGAAGAATGGAGAGGTCTGTAATTTTTATTGTAGGCACACTTCAACTGTGAGACAGAATCTAAAAAAATCTAAAAAATCACATTGTATGATTTTTAAATAATTATTTTGCATTTTATTGCATGAAAAGTATTTGATACAATAGAAAAATAGAACTTAATATCTGGTACAGAAACCTTTGCAATTGTAGAGGTCAGACATTTTCTGTAGCTCTTGACCAAGTTTGCACACACTGTAGCAGAGATTTTGGCCCACTCCTCCATTCAGATCTTCTACAGATTGTTCAGGGTTAGGGGCTCTCGCTGGGCAACACTGAGTTTCAGCTCCCTCCAAAGATTTTCTATTGGGTTTAGGTCTGGAGACAAGCTAGGTCACTTAGGACCTTGATATGCTTTCTATGGAGCTACTCCTTAGTTGCCCTGGCTGTGTGTTTCGGGTCATTGTCATGCTGAAAGACCGAGCCACGACCCATTTTCAATGCTCTTACTGAAGGAAGGAGGTTGTTGGGCAAAATCATATGATACATGACACCATCCATCCTCCCTTCAATATGGTGCAGTTATCCTGCCCCCTTTGCAGAAAAGCACCCCCAAAGTATGATGTTTCCACCCCCAGTTGGAACGGTGTTCTTGTGGTTGTACTCATTCTTCTTCTTCCTCCTTGCCTATAAGCTGCTTGCCTATTGTCCTGTAGCTCATCCCAGCCTTGTGCAGGTCTAAAATTTTGTCCCTGGTGTCCCCAGACAGCTCTTTTGTCTTTGGTGGAGAGGTTGGAGTGTGATTGATTGAGAATGTGGACAGGTGTCTTTTATACAGATAAGTTCAAACAGGTGCAATTAATACAGGTAATGAGTGCAGATCAGGTCTTCTTAAAAACTTACAGAAGAACCAGAATTCTTGCAGGTTAGTAGGTGATCAAATACTTATTTCATGCAATAAAATACAACTTAATTATTTTAAAAAATCATACAATGTGATTTTCTAGATTTTTTTTCTGTCTCTCACAACTGAAGTGTACCTACAATAAAAAATACAGACCTCTCCATTCTTTGTAGATGCGGAAATTTGCAAAATCAGCAGTGTAACAAATACTTTCCCCACTGTATAATATCAATCTACTGCAGAACATTTATACACTAAAATCTAGACAATTTAATGAACCACATGAAGACTAAATGTGCAATACAAATGCATTATTATTATCATCATTATTATTATTATTACAATATCCAATTACTCTACATGAGAAAGGGGGAAGATAAAGGGAAACCCCAAGGTCAAAGGTCAAACTCATAACCACAACTCACACCTCATCAAGTAAACAAAGTAGGCCTTAAAAAATAAACAAAAACAACAAAAACAGCATGCCAGGGGTGCTGAGGTGCAGGATGACCATGGCCAGATGAGGAAAGCAGATGGACACACAGCATGAAGAGGGAAAAATCTAATCGAGTGCACACGTGTGTGTGTGTGTGTGTGTGTGTGTGTGTGGGGTCATGCAGTCTCCATGCAGATGATGTATAAGCCTTAGACAGAGGGGGTGTGGCTATATATGCATGCACTGCAAAAATGACTCCGTGTTCTAACTTAAGACAGATCTGACCGCCTTAAAGATCCCAAATGATGGAAATCAACCTTTTGCAATTTAGCCCTGCCCATTCAGAATACAGCAGTTTAGCCCCACCCATTCAGAAAACGCCACTTTAGCCCTGCCCATTCAGAATATGCTAGTTTAGCCCCGACCATTTAGAATAAAGCAGTTCAGCCCCACCCATTCAACCTACAGAAATTTAATTCCTCCCTTTAAGCCTACAGCAGTTTAGCCCTGCTCATTCAGAATAAAAGTTTAGCTCCTCCTATTCAGCCTAAGCAGTTTAGCTCCTCCCATTCAGTCTACAGCAGTTCAGCCCGAACCCACTCAGTCTAAAGTTGTTTAGCCCTGTCTATTCAGCCTACAGCGATTTAGCCACACCCATTCAGTCTACAACAGTTGAGTCCCACCCACTCAGTCAACAACTGTTTAGCTCTGCTCATTCAGTCTACAGCAATTTAGCCTGCTCATTCAGCCTACAGCGGTTTTGCTCCACCCATTCAGCATACAGTGGTTTAGCTTCACCCATTCAGTCTACAACAGTTTATCTCCACCCATTCAGTTTATGGAGGTTAAACTCAACCCATTCAGCCTACAACAGTTTAGCTCAACCTATTAATCATTGATGATTTTAGCACCACCCATTCACAATCAAGTCATAACTCATATTTCAACCTAAACTGCATTATAAATGAAGCCAATCAGAACAGATCTAATTTACTTATAGTGGCCTTAAAGGTACAGAAACAGAAAACTGCCTGAAAATAAGTAATTCTATGTAAACCAGTGAAATAAATGTGGCCGTATAATATAAATGCAGATATGGGCCCTTTGAAGGTTATATTAAGAGTAATAGAACTTAATAATAAATTAGAGGCAGCCAGGTTCATTTTTTATTTAAGTTAAAACAACAAAATCCTTTACACAGTGTGTTGTACCAAGTGTGTTTGTGCATGTGTGTCAGTGTGTTAGCGCCCTACAGAAAAAAAAGTACTTACATCCCTGTACAGCCAAATCTACGGCCCAAAATCAAGAGCATAAGAGTGAGAAAGAGCACAACAGATGTCAGTGAGTCTACCAGCACCTCCAGAAAGGCAGAGAAAGAAAACTGTAAATAGTGTAATATTGGAGACAAAGGCATGCATAGAAGACCTGACATACGAGCGAGGGAGAGCTGTTTCTGACACCTTCGCCAATGGAGGGGGGGGAGGCATCGCCACTTACGTCTATGTAGTTGGCATTAATGTAGTCAGACGACGGGTCATCTTCCATTGGCTGCAGGATCACTCTAGAATGATCGTCTGTAGCGTAACAAACATCAAGAATTTCAGTTCAGTATGTCAGACATCACTCAGTACAGACTTTTCAACAGCACCAAGACATGATTGATGTCTGAAAGTCTTTAGTTCTGCACTACACGGCTAACACAGGTAATGTAATCTCAATGTGTGATACAATGTTAGACTAAAGTTTATTGTAGGGTATTGCAGAGAGACTCTGACAGTATTGATTGTGTCTGATACTGTGTGATACACTGTTATCTATAAACAGACTAAAGATCAGTGTCTCTAATAGTACTGATTATGTGTGTCTGATACTGTGTGATACACTGTTATCTATAAACAGACTAAAGATCAGTCGTCTCTAATAGTATTGATTATGTGTGTCTGATACTGTGTGATACACTGTTATCTATAAACAGACTAATGATCAGTCATCTCTAATAGTATTGATTATGAGTTTGATACTGTGTGATACACTGTTATCTATAAACAGACTAAAGATCAGTGTCTCTAATAGTACTGATTATGTGTGTCTGATACTGTGTGATACACTGTTATCTAT
>BRDA01001452.1:80169-103274 GCA_036984385.1 Crenuchus spilurus | reverse complement strand
AAAAAAAAAAAAAAAAAAAAAACACCTCCCCCCCGACCCAAAATTTTGGTGAAAAAGGATGATCACCAATTTTTTTTTTTTACTTGGCCTAATTGTAAGTCACTCTGGATAAGAGTGTTTGCTTTATGTGTTCTTAAATGAATGTAACATGTATATCACAACTACACAACCAATGAAAATCAAGTATAATTCTCTGTTCAGAGATTTAGTAGACAGTAGTGATTGATTTGAGTTTTTTCAGTGGACGATGCTGATATCTAGAACAAGGACAGCTGATGGTCAATATAAAAGTTATATCTAGATATAATTTAACTAAAACACATTATATTTAAAAACCAAAATGGTCTTGAATGGCCATCTCAATCTTGGATGGATCATACACAAGAAAATTTCTTCTTTCTGGCCTCTACAAAAATAATGCACATTCACATGTCTGCTCAATTCCTTTGTTTGTTTGCTCATTTACAAAGATGATGATACTCACCAGTGATGGGAACTATCAGGAGAGCATGGAGAAAAAGCCATTTTAGAATCGATTAATATTAAACTGAACAATTCAAATCTACATGTACACTACACAACACATACAAACACAGAGTGTTAGAGTAACACACAGACAATAAAACCGCACCAACAATTTTAACACTACTGAGCAGTCAGTCTGTAACTACATCAGTCAGTAGCTATGTAAGTAATGAAGTTGAAAAGTCAGTCTGCAATTAAGTTAGTATGCCATTCTGTAAATAAGTCATTAAGTCAGTCTGCAGCTACATCAGTCAATCAGTCTGTATCTAAGTTAGTAAGTCAGTCTGTACGTAAATCAGAGAGTCAGTCAGTAACTAAATCAGTCTGTAACTAAGACAGTAATCAGTCTGAAACTTAGTCTGTCAGTCTAAGTCAGTCAGGCAGTCTGTAACCAAGTCAGTTAGTCAGTCTTTAACTAAGTCAGTAACTCAGTAAGTCAGTGAGTTAATACATCAGTAAGCCAGTCAGGTGGTCAGTATGAGTCTGAATTATTTAAGTATCAGTTTATTAGAATTGTACTGATATTAAGTTTAATCTTAATCTTTAACTGTAACATTATGACATGCTGTATGGCATCTGTGGGTGGAGCTTAGACAGATCAGTTTGCATAAGTGACCAACACTCTATGACTCACATATGGTAATTCAAGCACATGTAAACACACATGGACTAATGATCATATGTTCACAGAAAGTGACCCTTTCAACTCAGGCACAGGCAGCTTTATTCTAATGGCTTTCATAAAATAACCCTAAACATTATACATGAGGTCACCTGTCCTGTCTAACTGAAGCCCTGCAGAATTGTATCTAATACACATATGAATACAGGACCATATGAATTTGTTAGACCAGGGCATCTACAGGAATATCACTGTAATTGAAATAGAAACTGCAGTGGATTTGGAAATGACAGTGATATGTATGTAATTCCTCTTCTCCACATCACTCCAAAGTGCCTTGTTAAAAGACTCTTTCTATGGACACACAGTCTGATGGGTGACACGCTGAGGTATGATGGGAAATGTACTTCGAACTGTGTAGCAGGGGTGCTCCGTGAGCTAAACATGCAGGTAATGAATGTGTAAACTTAATTAGCATTAAGGTATCAAACTGAAACTGATTAACTGTGATATCTGAACCCCCCTGCTACAGAAATGAGAGCACTGGGGCAAGCACAAGTCTCACCTAGCACAGCTGTAGGCACGAGCGGATCGTTGGGCACTGCAGCAAAACAGAGTTTAATCAGAGACAGGTTTCATTCAAGCTGTTCTCTTCTGCTGAATTAATAGAATGGTGAGAAAGGCAAAAGCCTTTTGCGGGTGGGCATGCATTTTAACAGCAGTTCAAATCTCTTCATACACCCCCTAGTGGTGGCCATGCTGAGTGACTGTGCAGCTTAAGCAACCCTAGAGCAGTCTGCTAGGGTGTGGTTATGTTGCTGTTTTGCCCTCCCAGGTAGTTAATAACATAGGCAGCTGATATTGTCTCAAGTGGCAGCTAAAGTGTATCCAATTGTTTGTTATGGTGAACCTATGTGGTTGCTAATGTCTCAGATGTGTTTGCTGAAGTGTTGTTAGGTGGTTGCTATAGTTTGTGAAGTGGTTGCTGAGGTGTTGCTAGGTGGTTGATACAGTCTGTGAAGTTGTTACTAAGGTGTTGCTAGGTGGCTGCTGTAGTCTATAAAGTGGTTGCTACAGTGTGTGAAGTGGTTGCTGAGGTGTTGCTAGTGGTTGCTATAGTCTGTGAAGTGGTTGCTGAGGTCTTGTTAGGTGGTTGCAATAGTCTCTGAAATGGTTGCTGGAGTGTTGCTAGGTGGTTGCTATAGTCTCTGAAGTGGTTGCTGAAGTGTTCATAGTGGTTGCTATAGTCTGTGAAGTGGTTGCTGAGGTGTTGCTAGGTAGGTAGTATAGTCTCAAAAGTGGTTGCTGAGATGTTGCTAGGTGGCTGCTGTAGCCTGTAAGGTGCTTGCTACAGTGTGTGAAGTGGTTGCTGAGGTATTGCTAGGTAGGTACTGTAGTCTCAAAGTGTTTGCGGAGGTGTTTGCTTGGTGGCTGCTGTAATATGTAAAGTGGTTGCTACAGTGTGTGAAGTGGTTGCTGAGGTGTTTCTCTGTGGCTATTGTAGTCTATAAAGGGGTTACTACCAGTATGTGAAGTGGTTGCTGAAGTGTTGCTATATGGTTACTATATTCTGTGAAGTGGTTGCTGAGGTGTTGCTAGGTGGTTACTATAGTTTGTGGAGTAGTTGCTGAAGTGTTGCTAGGTGTCTGATATAGTCTAAAGTGGTTGTGAGGTGTTGCTAGGTTGTTACTATAGTCTCTGAAATGGTTGCTGAGGTGTTGCTAAGTGGTTGCTATAGTCTGTGAAGTGGTTGCTGAGGTGTTGCTGGGTTGTTACTACAGTCTCTGAAATTGTTGCTGGAGTGTTGCTAGGTGGTTGCTATAGTTTCTGAAGTGGTTGCTGGGGTGTTGCTAGGTGGTTGATATAGTCTCTGAAGTGGAAGATGAGGTGTTGCTAGGTAGGTACTAGTCTGAAGTGGTTCAGTGTTACCAATGTTCAGTGCTACCAGTAGAGTTGTCCAATAACTGAAAGTATCAAAATGCTTCAAAATTCTAATTTGTAAATCAATTCTATTCACCAACATTCAGTCCTTTTAGTACAAATTTTATTTTGTCACTGTATTTTATTGTATGTTACTGTATTTCTGTACGTTACTGTATTTATCTGCATTTTCCTTTTCGTTACTGTATTTTACTTTGTAACTGTATGTCTGTATGTTACTGTATTTTCCTGTATTTTAATTTATTTTGCTGCATTTTACTGACAGCTGAAGAGTTGTGTATGGATTACAGAAATCACATTTGAAAAAGAACAGACATGTTAGTTAAAGTGTGAAAGTGTAGAAATGTGTGTGTTCTATCAAACATTTGGTGTTAATGACAATGATGAGTGTTTTTTTAATAGTCAGAGTATTGATTTGGTATTGAGTGTCAGTATTGGTATCAGTATTAAGGTCAAAACTCAGGCATGGTGACGTCCGCATTAGTGCAGTTCATTAAGATGAGTGTACAGATGTCTGCACGTCATTCATGCACAAATAAATAAATCTCTGGAAATTCTACATCCAATCAAACCTCTGTATAAAAATGTGAGTACATTAGTAATGACATCATTCCTGATCAGATTGGATATTTTTGGACATCATTACAAAAACAAGTTAGTGGATAAGCATTTGACAGAAGACAAAGACGAGGAAAATAAGAAAAGGAGGAGCTAAATCCATCCAGATGATGTCCATTTAACTGGTGGGTGTCAACTAAAACTCAATTTAAGGGCACCAGAAAAAAAAGACACTAAGCTAAAAAAATTTTTTTTTTACTTTTACACTGAATATCAGAGAATGGGTTTTACATACAAATCTGTAAGAAACAGACTATTTTGTTTTCTTAAAAATCATAATATTATTCATATTGTAGTGCATTTGAACCACAGTAATATATCTGTAAACATTTTTCTATGTCCATATTTACCCAAAGCTACTTTGTATTTAGATGATATCACGGAAGAAGCACTTTTAGTGTAAGAGCCTTTTAAAACCCTTTAAAAAGGGTTTTAAACCAAAGGATGTAATTTAAGGATTTTCCTAGAATATGATGTGAAGGTTCTGTAGACACAGAGCCACTGAAGCCTGATGTTCTTCTGTGAGCTCCTCTCAGCCCTTCATTTATAAGAGTGGGCATTCATGTCAGGAAAAGCCTGCTAAACATTATAAAAGGCAGAGTTTAGAACATCCTTTGGGGACTGTAGAGACATGCGTTAACAGTGAACAGTGTTTTACTGGTAGTTGCAGTGACTGTGTGGGTGTAAATGGCATTTAGCTCCTACATCACTGGATGAGTAATACAGTGATTACTGAGAAGCTGTGATAGATACAATATGCCCACATATGTTCACTAATTTACAAGTTCTGCTAAATATATAACAAGGTTACTGATTTATTGTTCTACCGATAAAGCTTCCACAGAACAATAACAATGTCTATTTCTGATCAATAAGACACCTAAACAGCCACCTGTGGATATCAGCAGAGCATCTTTAGAGTCTGATCACAGCTCAGGCTTTTTAATAAGACACTGGAGTTTTTCAGCTGCTTTAGAGATACAGGTTATTCACTATACAATATGAATTATTCAGAATATACTATAAACTGCTCAGTATTCAATCAAAATTATTCAGTATTTAAAACAAGTCATTTAGTAACTGCTACATATTTTTTCAGTATTCACTATGAATTGTTCAGTATACACGATCAATGACTCAGTATCCGTTATGAAGGATTCAGTAACCACTATAAATTCAGTATCCACTATGAATTATTCAGTAACCACTATGAATCTTTGAGTATCCACAGTTATTTAGCATCCACTATGAATTGTTCAGTTGCCACTACAATGTTTTTAGTATCCACTATGAATCGTTCAGTATACACTATCAATGATTCAGTATTCAGTGAGGAACTGAAGTGTGGATGTTCATGTGGAACAAAAACAGTTAAAACCAATAATTATGTTAGGACAGACTTTCTAATATGATTATGGAATCATTGCACTGATTCAGATTGCAAGCAGTTTTTGAACAGATAGAACTGCTTCATTTTGTTAGACAAGTAGAACAGATGAAGAAGAAAATGTACGAGACGAGATGTTTGGCTGATTTGATTCAACTGAACTGGAAACATTTATAATTACTGAGTAAAAGCAAGTACAGAACCATAGAATTTCATTCAAAGGTGTTTCATGAATAAAGCTCATTCATTCATAAAAGCAACAAAATGACATTATATGTATCTCGTCCTGTGGATCGTAGATCTCTGAGGTTAATTCTGCACTTACAGCGGTTGTTGAAGCTGTGCGAGTCCATGAAAGTGACTGACATCGGGTCCTCGGCGTGTAGAGTGCTTTGCTCAGCGTAACTGCGGTCCATCGCATTTACCATGTGCGTCATCTCCTGTCTAGTATTTCCGATGGCATCCTTACGTTTCTTGGCCAGTTTCCTGACAAACCAACCAAAGGAGAAACCATTACACTTTGGTCTCCATGCTTTTAGAAAAAGAGACAAAACCTAAACCCCAAAAAACAACACCAAACAGGAGAGAGAAGGAGGAGCCAAAGGGAGAATGCCATTCTGCGGCAAAGGATGACGTTCAGGAATCCCTGAGGAAACCCTTAGGAAATGAGTGCAGACAGTTACAGAACCCCAGGTTGGATCTACATGGCATCATGCTCAACGTTACACGAGGCAAAGGGAGTGAAATTTGCTTTCCAAACTGCATACATACACTTGTCTTACCGCCAAGTTCTCCAACATGGATGCTCCAAACACAACTGACAAACGTGTGAAGCGATGGATACATTACTGCATGTATACACTTCGTCAGGAGTACATACCTTCTATGATGTATTGTCCATTTGTTGAAGGATTTCAGCCAGTAGCTCCTCTGTTGGTCCTGTGGTCCAACTGGTGGATGCTGTTGAGATTGCTGCATGCTGCACTGAATTCCCTGCAGCAGCTCAACACACCACCATGTCAGTGTGACTGAGAATGATGCACTGTGGTGGTCCTGTCCATTATCAGTATCACAGCTGGAGGGAATTCAGTGCAGCATTTGACATCACTCTCTCAACAGCATTCACCAGCTGGACCACAGGACCAACAGAGGAGCTACTGTCTCTGAGAACTTGTGGTGGTCCTGACCATTGAAGAACAGGCTGAAATCCTTCATGAAATGGACAAGTGATAGATAGTACTGTTACCAAATGAAGTGACCAGTGAGTACCATATCTGAATGTAATCTGGGTCTAAAGTATTTGAGGGCCCATATGCTATTTTCAAACCAAAGATTTTGGCTGGATACTCGTTGTTTTGCCTTAATGTCCTCATTAATCACTTCTGTGAATCTCCTGATTTCATAGCAATAAAAATCTGTTTCTGTGAGGGATGTGTTTTTGGGTACCTAGCAAGCCCAACCCAGAGGCAAGCCTGACATGGTCACTCAGGGACATTGTTAGGGAATGTTTCAACTAGGAATGCACCAAATATTTGACAACTGGAATTATTCAGCAAAAAATTATGTTTTTAATTATTACTTTTTTCTAGTAGAAATAAGAACCAGAGTGTATTTTTACTTTAAAGTTAGTTTAATATTTGACATTTGTTTCATAAATGTGCTTTTCCTCAGTAGTTAACAAAACACAGATTCACCAGTATTGTTACAATTTGGTGCTGAAAAGGAAGAGGACAACATACTACAAACACAACCTTTACTAAACCACACTTATGATGAAGTCAGAATACAGCCACTTAACTTTGTTTGTGTGCTCCCGTGGCTGCAGTATTAGGGACCATCTCATAATTACCTCGCCATCTCATTAATTAAGAAATGTGAAATGTTTCAGTGTCTGTAGCCAATGACTCACATTAAACACATAAAACATCCATGTGACTTACATCATTCATTTTAGACATTTTCATAATGTTATTACATATTAGTAATAATGTAACATATATGCATCTTCATACATATATATAATTGTCTTTGTTTTATATACAAATATAAAAGAATAATCAATTAAACTAAATACAGACATTAATTCCTGACTAACTACAAGACTTATTTTGTGAAATAGTTTAGTTACTAATTTTATAGCCATTTATAGAAATGAATAATCATGTTTTTTGGTCAAATGATTCATTTTTATTCGGTATCATTTTCAGCAAAAAAAAAAAAAAAAAAAAAAAAAAAAAAAAAAAAAAAAAAAAAAAAAAAAAAAAAAAAAAAAAAAAAAAATGATGCATTCCTAGTTTCAATGACCTGAATGTTTTTTGAAAGTGAAAGTAAAATCTCCCTCTTTGCAGATATGCACCATCCAGCCAACCTTAGAGCTAAACTGGCTGTTTTGTGCTACTGTACCCTTAAGAGTGATATATGCAACTGAGTCCAGCTCTTGCATTCAAAAAGGCTGTATGAATGGGTGGAGCCTAAGGGCTGAAAAGGCCAGTAAGAGTTGGTTTTCTGTGACATCACACAAAAGCTCTGGGCTTCTATTAAAGTACTGAGAAATGAACTGATGTGTTTACAAACCAAATCAGTCTTATTTGAAAAGAACATGGATGATATGTTCTACCATGATATGGGCCCTTTAAGTAGACTACCAACAGAAATTGTAGCAAGAAAACTTGAGTTACATTAACAGAGATTTTCTTATGACAGTCATAACATTGATTATTTCATTACATTTTTAGGCAATATATTTCTTTTAAAAAATGAATTAAATAAGCCAAAACGTTCTTGCCAGGTTGAGTCATTGAGGCCAAAAATGTTGTTTTTCCTTCATTATTTATCAGTTCAAGATACAGTTAGAGGAAGTCTGCTGTACGACTTCCTGTTCAATTAATCCAGTAATTAACAAGCTGAGAAATTCAGAGCCATCATAACACAAACGTGCCATTAGATACAGCATGAGTCATTAGGACATGAAGTGAATGATGGATGGATACAGACAAGTGATTGGTGACTGAACTGACATCTAAAGTCAGGTATATAGGACTGATTTGGAGGGTTTACTGGAGTACCTATAAAATTTGAATTCAGTGAAAAAGTTCAGAATTTAATACAAAATATTTTATATTCATTACACCTATTTGACATTACACATATCTCAGAGCTCCAGCTGCCACATTCCTAATAACAACATGTCAGAAGTGTTTGAGAGTGAGGCGTCAGTTTCTGCAGTCTGTGATGGTTTGAGTTGCTGGTGTTGGCCCCCAGTGTTTAGTCCAAAGTTAAGTCCTACCATGATATTTTAGAGCACATCATGCTTCAATCTGCTGACAAGCTTTAAGGTGATGAACAACAGACCCAGCAATACAGATGAGCTGAAGGATGCTATCAGAACAACCTGGACTTCAGTAACTTCTCAGCACTGAAAAAAGCTGATTGCCTCAATGCCACATAGCACTGATATAGTAAGTTGTGGAAACATAATTATCAGAAGTTGAACATTTCTGTATTGTAGATCCTTTTCTGTTTGATTGTACTGAATATTCTAATAATCTGGACAACTCCACTTCTGATTTTAAGTCATAGCGATCAACATTAAAACAAGACTGTCACTTTATGTGTAATTAATATAAAAAATATGACAGTTTAGCTTTTACAATTAAATTATTAACACTAATATACTTCACCAATAGCACTAGGCTGATTTGAACTGATTTCTATTTAAGAAGTTAACCTACTGAAGTCTGAGGGTATTTCAGACACTGTGATGTAGTCTGACCTGGCTTAACTTTTTCACAAATTACACTCATCTAAAATTATTTTACACAGGCTTTTGTTCAGTATAAACTCAGCAACAACAGTGTTAAAACAGTAAGCGTTTCATAAATCTATATTTTGATTAAATCTGCTCTAAACTTAGACTTTCCAAAAACCAATTTTCAGTGTGCTTATATATTATGAAAAAACACACACTAAACATTTTTAGCTAAGACTTTTGAGCTCAGAATGGCAAACAGAGGTGTTGGCTACACAATATTCATTACAGTTTGTAGAAATTGTGTGTGGTTTTTAATATTTATGAGACAGGTGTGAGGTGAGGGGTCTTTTGTTCAGGTGAGAGTTCTGTTGTTTGATGGTGGGTCTTTGCTCATTCCACATATTTCAAGTATGTATGCATATATGTATGTATGTATATATAATGTACTGAATTACCAGGTCATTATCATACGAGTGGCAGATTGCATCACAAAAACATGTCTCTGCTTATTTAAGCTTCATCTAATGTCTTCATAATATCTAAAAATCTATTTTGATTCAAGCTATATCATAATACTTATACTATATCATAATAATAATAATAACAATAATAATAATAATAATAATAATAATAATAATAATAATCATAATACTTTTTTGGGATTTGTTGACACTGTGAAATTTTGAATCAACATATTTCTCCTTTAAAATGTTACATTTACTCAGATTAAACTTTTGATCTGTCATCTATGTTCCATTACGAATAAAATATTGACATTTGCCATCTCCACATCATTGCATTCAGTTTTTATTCACAATTTGTTTAGTGTCCCAACTTTTTTGGAATCCAGTTTCTATGTATGTATGTATGCGTGTGTGTGCATATATATATATATATATATATATATATATATATATATATATATATATATATATATATATATATATATGAATGAAAGGTAGACCCTTTAAGGTTTCAAATCAGAACATAAATGACAAAAACAAAAACTGTACAATAAGATGCTAATTTTGTACTTTTTAAACACCACAATCATCTGTGTGTTGGGGCAACAGTACTAATGTTTTTAGTAGTTTTAGTAACTTTTAGTATTTGATCCAGTTTATTCCTGGTGGTGGCTATGAAGTTGCTGGTTTACATTCAGACAAGAAAATGTTGCATTTCTGACCTCTAGTCAATATTTTTTTTTTTGTCTAATATTTAGATGGCACAGTCATATTGTGTTAAGTTCAACACCTTCTTGAAGAAGATAGTGACTTAAATGTGCTCTACCAAATGGCTGAGTAAATATTAAAGGGTACAGGTGATGGTTATGTATACAAATATAATGACTCCAGATGTTTTGTTTTGTTAAATGGTTCTTCTCCATGTTGGGGTATATGTAGTACAGTACAATTAACTCCTTCAACATTTTAGTAATAATAATACTAAACATCATCATCATCATCATCATATTTACATATTGTTTCTACTCACCTCAGATGTAGCTGATCATTCACAACATCTTTGAGCTCTGAGGTTAACATTGCTAAAATAACTCAATAGTCACCTAAACAGCCTGTATATGTAAAAAAAAAAACATATCACAAAACTACATCCACAAATTTCATTTAAACCAGAGGTGATTGAAATGGGTCTTAACAGAAACAACTTGGCTAATTCAGGTGACTATTGAGTTCTAGTATTTGTTAGCAAAATTAGCCTGGCAGCCAGAGCTCAAGAAGCAAAACCTGGCCTCCGAAGTGTGCAAATATGATTTGTGAGTGTATTACTAGTGTAATAAATATAATAATAGTCCGTTTGTCACCAGTTTGGGCTGAAAAGACCAGTGTGAATGAAGGCAATCAGAGATGAATGGCGAGAGTGACCGACTGACACACACACACACACACACATACACACACATGCATATAGAGAAAATGAACAAAAAAAGGAAATTAAAAATGAAATACAGACACAAGTGCAGCATTCTTTTTTCAAATAACACAGCGCTTGGATCATGGCTGATAGCACAGAGCATGTTGGAGCTGCTAGAATGGCATCGAGTGTGCGTTTGGCCTAAAGCGATTCGTGTTTTGACTTGAAAAAAGGATACTGCATCTTTAAAACACTAAGAGCACTACCCAGAGACAAAGAGCAACAACCCCTCTACTGGTTTCAGTTGTCTTTATCCACTCTGTTTTTACTTACAGGTAATATGAGTAAGAATAGTAGGTCCTCCTGGCAAGCAAACGAGAAACAGAATGAAGAAATAGTGGTCAATGCAGAATCGCAAACCAAACAGAAGCAGCAGAACCTTGCCGCTCAACACATTCACTGCCCGGTTGCATACAGAGCCTTAAGGAGAACCTTCTCTCAGGATTAGCCTAAAGTCAGCAGTGGACTCCTGGGGCGTCACTGTTTTTAAATATACACTGTGTGTATGTGCTGAACAGACACAATAACATCTAATATATCAAATTTATTGGAGGAAATTAGCTTCCTGGTTGAAATTTCACAGCAGAAAATCATTGACCTGCTGACAGAAGATATAACAAATTTAGCCAATCAGCATCCTAGAATCTGTAGCCTTCATTTATGGCCCCAGCAGAGTCAGTCAGTGGTGGAGTAGGAGCGACTAATGTTTTTGATGTTATAAATGTCTCTAGAAATGTCTAATATTTAGTTAATAGTATTTTTGCTCATTTTATTGTATATGTTTGTGAGCCAAACTCAGACTCAATCTAATGATGCATACTGTACTATCATTGCACATTTACCATCTAATTACAGTTTTCATTAACTGTTAGTCTTAAATGGCAATTAAATAGTTGCTGACTTTTTCAGAGAGCACTGCTTTCCTCTAGATCTGTGGTTTTCAAACCCCAAGTGGGCCGAAGTAGTACTGCAAGGTAGCCGTTTTGTAAAATCTGTAAAATTTTTTGTTTTGTAAAATTTTTTATCTATTTTGCCAAGTAAAAGTCCTTACAGCATATAAAGATACTTTAATGATGTGTCAGATATTATTGTGTCATAAAACTAAAAAAAAAAATATTTAGCTCAGGATCCTTGTTTGGTCTCTCAGTGTCATTGTCATAGCTGGTGGACAGTCACCAACAAAAAAATATAGACCACTAGTGGTCAGTCACTGATAACAGAAATAGCTAGCTGGTTGACAGTCACCAATATAACCAATGTAGCTGGCTAAAGGGGAGTTAACAATGAAACAGATGTAGCTAGCTGGTGGACAGTCACAGATATAACAGACATAGCAAGCTGGAGGACAGTCAATGACTTAACACACATAGCTAGCTGGTGGACAGTTAGTGATATAGCACTTAGCTAGCTGGTGGACTAGTTAACTAAACTCTGTAATCATTAAAGTGCTGTTTAGCTAGACAAGTTTTTTCCTGTTAATGAGATATGTGTGTTTATGTGAACAGTTGCATTTTGTGGCAGTAAAACTGTAGTTGCTGTAGTAAAACCCTCAAGTTTAACTGAAGAATCTGAGGGGTACTTAAGTAATGCCATTATATAAGGCAAAATCCTGGTTTAAGGTTTTGATGCAACCGGGCCCTGATGCTTATTTATCTATTTTTGTACAAATCTATCTATGTGCTTTGTTATTCTATGAACACATGCCTGTTTCTTTCACTTTTGACCATTAGCATCCAAATTACCTAAATAAAAACAAATAAAAATAAAACAAAACAAAAATCATCTGAGCATGCAAAGCAGGATGGTATAATTACCAATTGTCAGGCTAAAGATGATCTAAAACACAAACTAGCAAGCAGTTATCTGCAATAGCAGATAGCAAAACAAAAACCTCTTCTTCTGCAAGTGAAACAGTTCAAATCAAATCAAACTGTTAAAAACAGTGGACATCCTGAAAGAGTAAGCATCGATATCAACCACCTTTTTAAAGATGCAGTATCTCCAAGTGCCTGCGAAGCACTGACTTATGGTTGGGCCATTTGCACTTGTGCATGGGCGCTCCTGATACAACATGTAACCAAAATACAACAAGAATGGAGCTGACAGTGAGCAGAGCTTATCCATAAAGAAATACTACAAAAATAAATATCTTGCACACAAATGGTGAAGAATACAATCTTTCCCAACAAAACAAATGTTGCTAGAAACAGCCATGGATGTGTTTCAGAGTTGCACAGAGAATGGTGTATGGGAGGAGGATAGCGGATGGTCAGGGAATTTACCTATAAAGTCTCAGTAAGTTTAAACCCTTCCTTACTTCCACCTGTTACTTCTGCTTGGGCTTGTCCACGTACGAGGACTTCATTGCATGGTGATGAGGAAATGAGGCTCGCTAGCAAAGGATTTAAACAAGACATTAATTTTAACAACTGTGACGGTTTTCAGCCAAAAGCCTTGGCCTGAACGCTTTAAGATTTGGGGAAGTGTTCCTTCCTCCATAAGCCTCAAATTTGTAGACTTCTTCATCCAGGTGCAGTAAAAAGCAGAAACCTTTCTGGACCATCAAAACTGATAAAGAGTGATCCTGGAGATCCACAACCTGAAGAGTTCAGATTGAAAACAACTAAATCTGACATTGAGATGACCCCAAACACCTTCCGTACATCAAGTGATCAATATTGGACATAAACTCTGCTCAGTGGTAGATTTCCAGGATCAGGTATATTACATTTTGCATGCAGAAAGCATTTTGATAGCCATATAAATGTTGTCTGCCAAGTTGATCCCAAAACAGAGCTGTTTTCCTTGAGCTGATCCTCAATCAGCCATGTTTCTCTGAGCTGATCCTCAATTTATGCTGTTTTGAAGGACCTTACCCCAAGCCAATGCTCTTTTTCACTGAGCTCATCCTACATTAGGACAGTTCTCTTTGAGCTGATCTTCAATCTGTGCCCTTTCTTTGAGCCAATTCTGAATTAAGACTGATCTCCATGAGCTGATCCTCAATACATGCCCTTCTCAATCAGTGCTCTTCAATCAGCACTGTTCTCTTTGAGCTGATCCTAAATTACTGACATTTTGTCTGAACTGAGACTAGACCCATAGATGCTGTTTTTCAGAGCTGATCCTCAACAAGTGGTGCTCTTTTGGAGTCGGTCCTCAATCTCAGGTGTTCTCTATGTGCTGTTCATTGGTTTTGAAGCAGGACTGTTTTGTCTGAGCTGATCCTGAAATATATATTTCATCAACAGAAGTTAGACAAATCCAGAAGAGCAGGGCAGGAGGAAGTGAAGCATGAGAGAAATCTAATTATTCTCTGGAGAATCTGCACACAGATGTGTAAATTAACTCGAGCTATTGATTGTTTCAGCTTGATCAAACAGCACAATAACCCGACCCAGCAGAAACTAAGAATCCTGCCATAAAAAAGGAATGAACCAGGAGTAAAGCTGGAAAGGAAAGCTCATTTTTACCTGTTCTTCAATGGTCAGGACCCCCACAGGGCAGATGCATCATTCTCTGTAACACTGACGTGGTGCTGGTGTGTTAGCGTGTTTTTAAACACAGTATCCACTCACTGTTCACTCAATTAGACGCACCTACCTTTTTAGTACACCTTGTAGATGTAAAGTCACAGTCTGTACAAAGGCAACTATATGCTCAGTGGATGTATATGGACTTATAAATAGTGGTTCATTTTGTGTTGTGTTGTGTTTAAACCCCCAACCACTAGAAACTCCAGTATAAACAAGCATAAGGATGGACTGCTGAACCTAAAAAATCCCAATATATCTTCTTACAGTATCACAATATATTACTCCTCTATGATGATGTGTGTTATATCACCAGGTTCTTACCAATAATTGTTCCTTTATTCATTCTTTGTGTCATTTTTGGAAATTCAATAAGTGAGAATAAATTTTAATCTAGTCCAGCACGGATAAAAGAATTCAGTCTCATTAGAGCCAAATAACCCAGGATGTGGAGCTAGCCGTTTACTCCACTGCAGGCTTTCTGCCAACACTAACTATATCAGCCCAGGCCAATTCACACCGCTAGCTTGGCCAAACGTACTCATCAGAGTGTGCTCAAGGGAGAAGAGAAACACTATGATATAATGTCCTTTCATGTAATGTTCTGAATGTTCATTTTGTTTAAAGCCGGCATTGGATACAACCGCTCATGCTCAAATATCTTTACTAACGATTTGGCCGCAGATAGCAGAGACTTGAAGCTGCGGATGCTGAATTTTGCAGATACTTCACATTTGTTTCTCAATAAATAAAAACTCCAGCGGAGTCAGAGAGTGAACTTTAACCCCTTCACAAGAGAGAATCAAACTTTCTGACTTAAAAGTTAACTGTTTATCTCCAAGAGCAGCGCTTTGTTCTGTGGAGGATGCAGAAAAGTCTTTGAATTCAAACCTCCTTACAATCAACCTTTCTCTCAAAGTGCTCTTCAGCTTTACACCTGGTTCACACAACAGGACTATTGGGCAGATTTTTAGGCAGATTTGCTCCTCCTGACAATTGTAAAAGGTCTCCAGATTCCAGAGTAATCATAACCAATGACCCTGTAAGTGTGGGGGGTGTCTACAATCCAGTCATCTGATCTTCTCCTAGTGCAGTCAGGGCTGCACCCTATTGAGAATCATACATATTAAACATGTGCAAAACAGTGTTGTGTCCTTTATCATGCGAGCTGTTCTGGTTTAACAGCCTTTTGTTTTTCCTGAGCAGAAGATTCAACTAGCACTGAAATACTTTCACTCTCATCCACCATGTTTGTTTACATCTAGCACAAGGTTTTGAGGCAAGTCATCGATCAGGTGTGTTATTTATAAATGTTCAGATCGTGTAGTGTGTGCTCCTGTGTGACTAACAATGATCAAGGACAGAAAGAACAGTGAAGTCATTAGGTGTGGGGTCTCTAATGCTTTCAACATGACTTAGGATTAGTGTGAACCAGACTTTAACAGAGAAATAATGAAGAAAAGCCTTTCTAGAAATGACCCAATCATGGTACTGGAGATCTACCACCCTGGAGAGTTCAGATCACATTCATCACCTGGATCAGGTGCATTAGGTTACGACTGGAGCTCAACTCTATCTGGTCACTCCTCACGTAAACGTTTTAAGCTGAATTTGAATCTTAGTTACCCAATACCAATCCCAATAGTTCCACCATATGCAGGTTCACCCGCTCAGCTCAGCTTGAACATCAACCTTCTTCACGTTTCTCCACACTGAGACCTCAGATTGAGTCTACAGTCCAAATGTAATAAAACTAGATCACAAATGTCTGCTAATATTTTAGCAGTTAATGGCTAGAGCTATGTGTTGGCAAGAGCCTGTCAATATGATACATATCATGATACACGGGGCAGCCGTGGCCTGGTGGTTATGGATCTGGTCTTGTGACCATAAAGTTGCCAGTTCTATGCCTGGGTAGATCATGACTGAAGTGCCCTTGAGCAACCCCTAACTGTAAGTCACTCTGGATAAGAGTGTCTGCTAAATGCCTCAAAAGTTAATGTAAATACAGGAGTAATGATGTATACTGTGATATATTGGGGTTTTAATCTACTTTAAAAAACTGCCAGCAGTCCACCATTACACAAGTTAAAAATAAAGATACAGGGGTTACAAATCAATATATTGTGATATATGTGCTGTGACACCTATTATAGAGGAGTCATATTGTGACATACTGTGATTTTAAATCTAATTTCAGGAAAACTGTCAGAGGTGCATCCTTATATGTATGAAAACTACGATACAGGGGTTATGGTTCAATATATTGTTAAATACATACTGTGTAAGAACCTGTTGATATAATATGAATCATGTTTCAGGAGTTATATTGTGACCTTGTAAGGTGATATTAAGTGATTTAAAATAAAAAAAAATTCTAAAATCACTGAAAAACTGTCAGTGGTGCATCCTTACACTAATTAAAATACATGATACAAGGGTTACTATTTAATATATTGGCATGTATGTGCTGTGGACTGGTAAGAGCCTGTCAATATGATACATGATTTATGATAAAATATATTGTGACATTGTGATTTTTAAAAATGTAATATTAGGTAAACAGTCAGTGTTGTGTCCTTAGACACAAAAAATATGATACAATTAAATATAGTGATACATGTGTGTTGTAAGAGCATGTCGATATGATGCATCTCATGATACACAAGTTGTGATATAATTTATTGTGATGGGATACTGTCAGTAAAATGTGATACTTCAAATATAATTTTAGGGTCAGCAGTGCATCCTTACGCTTGTTTCTGTTGGAGTAGAAGAGTCTAATGGCTGAAGATAGATTACAACACTGCCATCTAGTGGTTGGACATGCACAAAATGAACCACCCATCCATACTGTGTATTTGAGAATCAATTCAGTATCCATGGGGTCATATCTGAAAAGATGCCCAGTTGTCCTGTAAGGTTCCATCTGTATGCAGAGACCCAGAGTCCTAGAAATCAATACGATATGTCCTGGAGTCATATTAGATTTGTGCCAGAAACACAACATCACAGCATAACGATGGGGAGGCTGAGAGGTTCAGTACAAGCTGTTTGTTGTCTAAGCTGCTGCTCCATAATTCATGAAGATATGAAGATACCTGAGGTGCAAGCAAAGAGGGAGTCGACTCCAACCTGCAGGCAGGAGCTAGGGCGGCATTAACCACATGATGGCGCCACAGCACATTGATTGGCAGTGTGTGTGTGTGTGTGTGAGTGCTGAGTTGGCAGGCGTAATTGATTTTTTCCGTTTAAAACAATCTCCTTCTTCAGAGGGGAATAATAGTACACGCAGCTTTTCTAAACGCTCTGGCCTGGCCTGCCGGCTTCATTATAGAAGTTAATCTGAGTACGGAAAGGAAATCAATACAAACCTTAGCTCTCTCGCCCTCTCTCCTTTTCATTCTTCTGTCTATCTATCTGTCCTTATGCGTCCATCCATAGCATCCCCTCTTTCTCCTCTATTTGCTTTTTTCCTTCTCATTTCAGAGCACAACTAAAGTAGATTCTCCTTCAGCTCAACGTTAACTGCTATAAACAATAACTACTGTACAGTGCATAAGTTACCAATGTGCTAAGTGTAACTGACACTGAGGACATGTCCATAACACTTTCTGAAATGGAAAATTTTTTAACCAGCGTTTCAAAGTGCTCACAGTTTAGCATTTAGTTTTGTTTACTGTGGAACAGTTTTTGCTGTAGCACCGTTTTCACATTACCAACCATTATCTTTACCCAAGTGCTGTATTATACTGAATAACTACAAATTTTCAGTAAATACAATTAAATAACTTCAGTTTGTTTCTGAATTGTGTTAAATACCCTCTTTCATGTTACTCTCAAAAACAAAACAACTTGACTGTAAATGCTAAAGTGGCCATGTGTGGCTACATAATTTAAGCCAGTTTTTTTGATGTTTTCATTCCTGAACTTAAACAGAATCACAAAAAGTCTAATCCAGATGTCACTGTATTTACTTCTGGTTTTATGCTCAATTTTAGCCATTTAATTACTGCCTTATTTTGCCTGGACACAAAAGTAACTGCTGGGGACCCTGTGGACATGTCCCCAACAATTTGGAAATTCCCCACTGCATTTAGAAAGTGCACAAGCTTTACTGTTTACTGCTTTGCTTCCTCTGGGACAGTTTTTGCTGCAACGCCATTTGGACAGTTGGAGTCTCTTGATTGACAATTTTCATGCCAGTCAGAAGAGTAAAGATCTGACATTAATTAAATTATTATTTAATCATAATAAATACAACAACTGTACTCTTGTACAACTCTGTGACTATAATAGCACTGATATTTTATGTCCAACCCTGCCAGTTTTGTTCATATAAAGTATCTGACATGCTGACTTGTTTGTTACACAAACATAAAAATAATGACATATATGATGTATTAAGTTGTAATAAGATAAATACTGCAGCTAAAGCCTAATGAATGATTACAGCTGTAGTCTGATTAAAGTGATTACAGTGCCCTCCATTGGTCAGACTGCAGAACTGCTCCAGTGGCTGGTACAGATGTGGTGAGATGGACATGAAGAGAGATGGTAGATGAGTGTAAGGTGTGTGTATATATCTGATCTTACCTTTTCTTGACCAGCAGAATGGCAACCAGTAACAGGAGAATAAACACCAGCACTCCTGCGCTGATCCCGGCGATTTTCACCACCCGGTCTGTCTGCTTCGCTGGGTCAGGAATCACCTCCGGCTCCTCTGTAGCTCCTGAAAAAACACCGTAAAATAAATAAGTATACAAACAATACATGAAAATACAAACAGCACTGCCGACAAGACTCTGACAGCCATGAACATTATTTAGAGTTATTTATCTTTAGAATAATCTGAATGGGTGGAACTAAACTGCTGTAACCCACAGCTGGATGGGTTAATGAAAAATTCAGGTGATAGATAGACAGACAGACAGACAGACAGACAGATAGATATGATATGATTTAGATTAGAGCTGAGTGTGTTTGGGTGACTCTGTGAATAATGTGATGCATAGAGGCTGATGGTAGATGTTATTCCAGCTCCATTAACATTCACTGTTAGAGCTGATGGTGCTAATTTCACTGCATTAAACACAATCAGTTTACACACAAACTTCACCACCGATCAGCTGCCAACTAATTACACAACGGCTGCTAAATTACCTTTAATCACGTCTGACCGTCTCAGGGGGAAAAGAGATTTTACAAATGCCTCACACGTACAACAATGATATTAGTTTGGCTTTAATTTGTTCTTCGTGCAAAAGGTTTAATGTTTCTGCTCTGAAAACATCAGAAAGAACAAAACCCACCACAAGCACAGTCTGCACCATCAAACACCATCAGCAAGAACTACTAATGACCATCATCTATACCAGGGACACTCATCAGCCTAACATAAAGCACCCTATGCAACCTGACACCAGTCTAAAATTTAAAACATCCAATCACAGATATTATTATAATTATTATTTTAATTAGTAGTAGTATTAGTAATGTAAGAAGAACATACCTCCATAAATGCTTTTCTTTGCATTTAAACACCCAATGTTCTCTATTATAAATCTGTATGTTCAGATCCCATTCCAATCAGTCATCTAATACTAGTAAGTCTGTCCAAATATTCTTCACCCTCAGTTGTTAACTGCTTTTAAACTCCTTTTAAACTCCTTCCTGTTTTATGTTTACGCTTAAGCTGAGCCTGTTTTGATGCCATACACACACACACACACACACACACACACACACACATAAATACAGTAGCTAGCATCATTTTTAAAAAGACAAATATAAACACATCCTACATAAAAAGCTGAATTAAGTCATTTTCATGTTTCTCTTTTCTAAACGTATAATTTATTATTATTATAATTATATAATAATAATAATAATAATAATAATAATAATATTATTATTATTATTGTTATTAATGTTAATTCACTAACTTTTTAATTCCAAAGGTTTTTTTGCATAAGACTTTCATTTTCAGAAAAAAATATGATTATTATTAAATAAAATTAATAATAATAATAATAATAATAATAATAATACACTTTTTGTTTTACATTTTCTTTGCATGACTGTGTATCTTTTTATTAAATGATTCTCGCCACTCATGCGCTAATGTTTTAGGCATAAGTAGGTTACTGTGAGGAGGAAGATGATGGGGGATGATGAAGAGTAAGTGTATGAGTTCTGGGGTCGGAGCCCCGAGGCTGATCTCAAAGTGAAGGAGGGTTCACAGGAATGAAAAGTGGCCGTTGTTCTTCTGCACTGGGGTGAAAGTAGGTCACAGTGTGAAAAAGCTAAAGAGAGCTGGACGCTGCTAATGCAGTACTGAATGCATGTAAAAGTGCTGCAGGACATTTACAGGACAGTGGAGACCTCCTACAGGAACACTTGAGCCTAACAATGGACTTTAGTCTGAAATATATCACTAATATCACCATTAAAACTAGTTAAACAATCAAGTTTACACACTTTTCACCCGTCTGGAGTCCACACTTAGCTTCTTGAGTTTAGAACCGGTTCTAATGTTGAGGCTAAGTTTGTTATCAAACACTAGAAGTCAACAGTTACATACATTAGCCTGGCAATTTATGTTAAAAAAATGGTTTTGGTTCAAAACACCTGGTTTAGGACAGTGGTTCCCCCTCTTTGTAGATCACATTAAAAGAAGAGTGGTTTACTCCAAATCTTCTAACATATTTATAGTTTAATTCCTTTTGTCTTTTGGTTTGTCCATCACGGTAATCATTAACGCAAACTTCTGTCCAAAGTTGTCTCTCTAATCTCTACACTAGTGTTATTTTGATGTTGATAGACCAGAGATATAATAATTTAAATCTGATATAAAAATCATATTTACATGTCTGTAAAAGTAGTGAGGTGAGGCCTGCGAAGAAGCCACACAATGCAGCAGGACCTGCCAAGATCTATTTTTCATATTTAGGCAACCTCAAAGTAAACAAATCTTTCCCTTGAGCTCAATCTCCATTCACAAAAACACACCTGTTTGAGCAAATATGTGACCCCGCCAGGGAAAACCAGGCCAAACTCACTGAGCAACTTATTGAGATATCGTGTCAATATTGTGTCACTCACATTAGTGACAAAACTTTACCACTTGGTATTATTGCTTTAAATGAAAGATAACCGTCTCAGATATCTATCATAGTACATATTTTGATCAAAAACAAAACTTACATTCACAAAAAAGTTGTTTTGAAAAAAAAAAAACAAATTTATAAAAAAAAAAAAAAACACTTTGACCTGGTTTTCCCTGGCGGGGTCACATATTCTCAAAAACACAATATATTCTCAAACACACCTGTTTTGAGAACGTATTCACAAAAACATATTTTGAGTATGTTTTCTCAAAACACTGTTTGAGCACATATTCTCATGTTTCTCAAAACATGTTTTAAGCATGTTTTCTCAAAAACACACCTGTTTTGAGCTTGCAGAGGAGCTTGAATAAAAAGACCTCCATTTAATGCAACCCTAGTTAAACTACATGCTACATTAGAGAAAGAGAGAGAGAGAGAGAGAGAGAGAGAGAGAGAGAGATAAATATTTTATATATATATATATATGTAGTCCCCAGGTTACGTCGTCCCCGAGTTACAATGTTTCGTGGTTACGACACATCTCCTATTTACTGTATAAAGCCTTGTTTCGTGTTTGGTGTGCGCAGCGGAAGAATACACGGTTACGCGGCTGTTTCAATTCATTATTAAACGTATTTTATGTGTTTTTTTTTTGATAATTACTGTGTTAGGATAGGTGATAGGATAGGATAAGTGCTTACAGTATGTTATTTATGTACAGTATGTATGTTCCGACTTACACGAAATTCGATTTACGACGCGACGTAGGAACGGATCAACGTCGTAAATCGAGGACTACCTGTGTGTGTGTATATATATATATATATATATGAAGCTTTAAATTATGAAACAGCTGTATGGACTGATCCTGGCACCTGGGTTAAAGGTTAATTACCCTCGCTTCAGTGTGGGGCTGATGCCGTAAGGATTTGATGTCCCCTACTCCCCACTCAACACTTTACCGTCAACTTTGAGAAAGGCGGCGAGGAAGGAATGAGCAGAGCGGAAGAAAATTCAAATGAAATTGGATTATATCCATTTGAGAGATAAAAGTCGCTGCTTAAATGAAAATCTATTTGGCTCTGGCTAAGGGTATATGACACGGACCATATCCAATTCTCCCCCATGAGTGCCAGGGGCCACCAACCGCTGCCGTTATTACGTTATCTCACTGGGAGAATGACTGAGATGGAGAATAATTGATGACAACAGCAAATCTGTAATAACAACACTTTCATATTCAATCTGTCAGGTGCAGCAGAGAGACCGATGGGGCTCCAGTGTCGTACTGCTGCTGTAACCCAGTTCGACACTGCGTGATGCCATCAATACAAATTACAGTCCAATCCAGCTACACCAGGGGGCGCTCTAGTGCTGAACGATTTCTCAGCTAGCCAAGTGACCTAAAGGTAGCACTTAGAAGACTTAAATCTAATGTTATGCTTAAAATGAATACAAATATAAGGCACTGACAAAATACTGTATAAAATGCTGTTATCATAAAACTATTTTGGGTGTGTTCACATTGCAGGTAATAATAATTTAAAAAATAAAATAAAATAATAATAATATCTACAACTGAAATGCTTCAGAAGTATAAAATAAAGAACAAAAACAAGAAATAAAATATGAAGACTTCGTAAAGTCAACATCTATAATAATAATAAAATAAAATAAAAAATTT
>BRDA01001452.1:63743-73743 GCA_036984385.1 Crenuchus spilurus | reverse complement strand
CTCCCTCACTCCTCCTCTCTCTTTCTTTTTCTATCTCTCTCTCCACTGCTCTATTTCTTTCTCCATATCTCTTTCATGTGCTTCTCTCCTTTTCCATGTCAGTTTCTCTTTACTGCTTTCTCCTTTCCATCTCCCTTTCTCCATCTCTCCCTTACTCTCTTCTCTCTCTCCTCTTCACTCCCTCACTTTGTCTCTCTCTGTCTTTTCTCTTGTCAATGACAAACTGTTACAAATGACCACAGCAGATGGCCACACACACACACACACACACACACACACACACACACACACACACACCCCTTAACTCTTTTTTTCATTACACTCAGCCGTCTGTCTCCGTTACTAACAAAGACAAACTGCAATACAACAACTACCACAAATAAACAGCAAAATACACAAATATTAATAATAATAATCAGCGTTGTGTCTGTTAATAACTCATAAGACTCTCCGATCTGTCATCTGTGCCTGTAAAGACAAACTGATACTCTCTAATCTCTTAATCTGTCAGCATATCCGCCATAATCACACACACACACACACACACACACACACACACACACACACACACACACACACACACACACTCCACTACATCACTCACAATTGATTAGTGACTGAAAGTCATAAACAGTAATGGTGTGTAAACACTAATGTGTGTGCATATTCTCTGCACAGCAATAACAGATTAAAGGAACAGTTCACTCAGAAATCAACACTCTGTGTATTCTGTGGATATGATACCGATACAGGACATCTGATATCATATATTGTGATATTTTGTGACATTTAGTGAGAAAAAGAGTTTAGAACAGCAGGCTAACGCTGCTAACAAAGACTACAACTCAATAGTCACTCAGTCATTCCTGTAAACGCTTTGCTCAATTCTTAATAAAGGTGTCACAGACTGACTACTGATAAGAGGCTAGAAGAGGTCACTACACTCCAAACATCTTTGGACACAGGTTGTCGGTAGAAAAGTACTGTCAAAAGAATAGGACTAAACGTGCCCCAGGCGTGGGCTAGAGGGGGTATAAAGCCACCTAGTATTGAGCTGTGCAGCTGTGTTCTCTTCTGAGGATGGTGGTGATCATTCAACATCCTCACTAACTGCTGAATGCAATCAAATCCTCACAGCAATGAGGACAGCAGAGGCAGTAACCCAAATGAATGAGAAGGTGTCCCTATACTTTTGTCCTATGGTGCATTTTATTTTATTTATTTATTTTTTTTAAGTAAATGAACGCTACCTGATGGGCGCTCCTTTGGCCTGCGCGGGCTTGAGCAGGACGGTGATGGTGGTGGCCGTCTCATTGAGGAACGCCTCTGAGCCATCATACTCCTCCAGGGTGGGAGCTGAGAGAAGATATTGATTATTTTAGATACTGATCATGTTTTGTTTGCATTAGTCATAACCATAAAGCATCTTTTGTTCGCAGGATAGACAGACAGGATAAAATCACATTTCCTGCAATTAGGCCACTTCTACAGCAGGTACTACACCACTGAGTGTGTGTGAGTGTGTGTTACTGCCCTCCTCTTCTCCCATTAGTGAAGGGAGTCAAGAAGCTTTTAGCTCCAATTCACCTTCATTTACACATTGAACACTGTCTACTTTGTGTGTGTGTGTGTGTGTATGTGAGAGATGGAGTGCTACATGCATTAGCACTGTGTTGCGCTGCTAATGCAAACCCGGTCAGAATAATAGGTACACTTAAAGCTCTAACATGTACTTAACCCTTGACAGACTCAGCCATTTTGAATATTAAGTCTAAATATGTTGAGCATCACCTATATGACCTGAACATTGTTTTAGCTGCTGTATTAACCCGTTATGACTACAAGTGACTATAAATATTGCTGAAAGCCCTGCTGATTACTTAATCTCAGTGTTTGACCTCCTGCCTCCGGTCAGCATTAAAATAACTACATGAGTGAGTTTCTTAGGGTTTATCAGAGAACTAACACTTGTTGTCTGGGTTGAAATACTAGAGGGCGCTGTTGAGGAAGCAACATGGACTATAGAGCTTTAGTGCCAAAATTTTCTACTTAATACACAATAATGAACAAAATAACTATACAAAACAAATTAGCACCGCTTTAATGTTTTTACACATCTTTAATCACCAATTTTGAGCAGCTCACTAACCAGTCAGTGTTCATTAGCTTAAATGCTAATGCTTTACTGCACAAAACCAGGCTAGATTAGAAAAACAGTGACACTGGCTAGTCTTCATACATCATTTTACATTATATATTACTAAACTTTCCAAATGAACCAAATGAGCAGTAAAAACAAGCAAAAACTATGACATTTATTATGAATTTTAGTCTGTTACCTACACAATGTTCAGTTAGATTATGTGACTCTTCAAAAGCTGTAGTATTTCTTGTGAAGGTTTTTCGTGGTTAAAAATACAGCAGCAAAAACTTTTTTCAAATGTGAGACAACATCGGTCTGGAAAATCACAGATTTGATTATAGAAGGGACTAAAATGATCAGACAAGCTTTGCTAAAAAAGATCAGTCTGTAATTTTCTCAGAGGATGAGGGGACATGGTTCATGCAGACGTTAACAGAGGAGATCCTGTAAAAGACAAATTTCCCCCAGAACCTCATGTACATTTAATCCAATCTAAAAAATCGAATTATGTAAATGTTCGTAAAAGCATACGATGGTAAAAATGAAGCTGACCTACAACTACTTACAACAAAAAGCACATGTTATGCATTTTATGTCCACTAGCGGGCACTAGTGGCTACGGCTGTAGCATGTGCATTCCTTGCAGGCGCCTCGATACTTTTAGACGTGTAAATATGAGCGTTATGTAAGAGATAATAGTTTGTTGAGCTGTGTAGTCATACAGCATTAAAGGACAGAGGTGGAGGCAAAAAGGACAGGACACCTGGAAGGCTGATATCCCAGTTGCCACGTTTACACATTTTAGTGCAGGGGTGCACAATACGTCAATCGCGATCTACCGGTCGATTGCAAAGGTAGTGTGGGTAGATCACATGGCATTTAAAAAAATAGATGTCAGCCTATCATCCGTTCTCACTATAAAACATCTCATTTGATTGACATACAGGGAGAATAGTCAAGCACTAGGACCTAGCAGGAATTTCAAGGCTCTAAATCGGAATCACGTTTCACTTTAGACTGCCCATAAGCTCATTCGATTGGCTCTGCTGTTTCTTGCTAACGTGCGATTGGCCGTCTCCACTATCTTCATGAAACAGCATCTGGACTTGTAAATGGTGTTTTTCAAGTTAGCCAGCAGTCCGTGTTCACCTGTCACTGTAAGTTGTTAACATGTATGTTTGTTCTGACCATTTCCATATGGAGTGGAGGACTTTTTTTAACTGTCATTTTTGAAGTGTGTTTGCCTTGACTGCATTATTCGGTGTCAGCCTTTTCACACATGAAGATCATTAAGTCCAAGTATCGTTCCACTATGACTGATGATCATGTGGAGGTTTGCTTGAGGCTGGCTATCAGCAACTACTGGCCACACTATGCATCCCTCACTGATTCCATTCAGTACAAGTCATCAGAGTAAAGTAGGCTAATGACAAAACATGTACACAGTTGTATTGTACAATATGGGTTTGTGTAGTTATTCAAGGTACACCAGCATACATTGTACACATAAATTGTCAGTATATTTATAAATAAATATATGTCTTGCATTTTTATATTAGGTAGATCATTTTGACTTAGTCATTAGAAAAGTAGCTCGCAGGCTGAAAAAGTGTGTGCACCCCTTTTTTAGTGTATTTACAGTGGGGAAAATAAGTATTTGATGTACTGCTGATTTTGCAAGTTTTCCCACCTAGAAACAATGGAGAGGTGTGTACTTTTTTATTGTAGGTACACTTCATCTGTGAGACAGAGCTAAAAATTCAGAAAATCACATTGTAGGATTATTAAATAATTAATTTGCATTGTATTGCATGAAATAAGTATTTGATACAATAAAAAAAACTGAACTTACTAAGATTTGGTACAGAAAGCTTTGTTTGCAATTATAGAGGTCAGACATTTGACCAAGTTTGCACACACTGCAGCAGCTATTTTGGCCCACTCCTCCATACATAAATTCTTCATATATTTCAGGTTTCAGGGTTTGTCGCTGGGAAACATTGAGTTTCAGCTCCCTCCAAAGATTTCCAGATGGTCATTAGCAAACTTCAAATGGCCCTGGCCATGTGCTGGTGTTAGCAGGGGGAATTTGCGTGCCCTGCAGTATTTTAAACCATGACAACGTAGTGTGTTACTAATGGTCCTCTTTGAGACTGTGGTTCCAGCTCTCGTCAGGTCATTGACCAGGTCCTCCTGTGTAGTTCTGGGCTGATTCCTGGCCTTTCTCGGGATCATCCTTACCCCATGAGGTGAGATCAAGGAAGACTGACAGTCAACTTGTGTTTCTTTCATTTTCTAATAAATGCCCCAATAGTTGTTGCCTTCTCACCAAGCTGCTTGCCTATTATCCTGTAGCCCATCCCAGCCTTGTCTACAACTTTGTCCCTGGTGTCCTTAGACAACTCTTTGGTTTTGGCCATGTTGGAGAGGTTGGAGTGAGATTGATTGAGTGTGTCGACAGATGTCTTTTACACAGGTCTGTGACAGCCAAAATTATTGCTAGTTGGTAGGTAATCAAATACTTATTTCATGCAATAAAAGGCAAATTATTTAAAAATCATGCAATATGATTTTCTGGGGTTTTTTTTATTCTCTCACAGTTGAAGTGTACCTATGATAGAAATTACAGCTGTGAGCACTGCTATCAAACACTAGGACTCAGTAATCTCCTAAAGAGCCCAGATGTTTCTGTAAAAATATCACCAAAACTTCACTCAGACCTCATCCAGATGCTACTGAATGTTTCACAGACTAGGGGGTGTAGTTTAGTACACATTATGACTTACTGTAAACTTTAAACACTAACAAAAACGTGTGTAGCAGAATGCTGCATTGGTCATCTTGGAGCAGGAAGTGCTGATGTAGAGTCAGTTTTAGTGCTGATGAAAAATATGATGTAAGATCGGTCTTCTACCAGCCCTGTTGCTGTTTGAGCTTTTCATTCAGTAAGTCGGACTGTGTTCTAAACCACACCCACTAGTCTGTCACACCTTCACTAACATTGGGCTACTTAGGTGACTTCTGAGTACCAGTGTTTGTCAACAATGTTAGCCTCACAGCTCCAGGTCTACTGACGAAGCTCTAATGGATGATCTGAAGTAAGTAGAAAAATATGTAAATATGATTTCTGGGTGAAATAGCCCTGTGAAATGGTCCACCGTACCTGATATGTTAGTGGTGATGTTGATGGTGGTCGGAGGTCCAAAGCCTTTGCTGGTTCTGGCTCTGATCAGGAACTGATAGGTGGTGCCCGGGTGGAGCTGAGAGAAAACGTGGTGGGAGGAGTTCCAGGGTAATGAAACCATCACTGGGGGGCGCAATAACGGCACTGAGGGGTCAAACGAGCGCACACTGCTGTAGCTGATCTGTAAAGAAAATATTTTACATAATATAACGTAATAAAGCAATAATAACTGAATATAGTAATCTATAATAATAATAGCAATTTAATCTAATAATAATGTAATATAATACCAAGTGGGCAACTTTCTCTAGAACTGAGCACATACACAGTTACAGAAAGTCCTGCACACACACGCACATACACACACACATCTGCAGTGTGTGCTGACTGAAGCAGTGAGGCTATTACTGCTTTGTACTTTATCCTTCCACAGAGATTTAGAGATTTATAAGCATGCACACACACACACACACGCACATACGCACATACGCACACACACATACGCACACTGTTAGTTGTAACATTTATTGTAATAGTTACTGTAATACCTCTAACAGTTATCCATCAAAACAGTTGTATAGTTGCTGTTACAGCTGAATATGTGGTGATAACCAGACGTTTGGTTGTGGGAATGATTTGATGGTATTTTAGTGAGTTAATCACACTTTCCTGTCAGTATGGGGACCTGTGTTCCTCACATATACAGAAATACAGGATCACAGTCTCACACACACAAAGTCAGACAGTATTACCTCATACTGTGTAATGATCCCGTTTGGCTCCAGAGGCTCCTTCCAGTGCAGAAAGATTCGATCCTCGAATGGAGTCGCTTTCAGAGAGGCACTGGGAACAGGGCCAGGGACTACACACACACACACACACACACACACACACACACACACACACACACACACACACACACACACACACACACACACACACACACACACACACAGAGTGAGGGTGAAAGAGACAGAGACACAGAGAGACAGAGAGAGACAAAGAGAGACAGACAGAGAGAGAGAGAGAGAATAATAGGCAATGTTAAATTCACTGTAAGTAACACTGTAATATCAGTTTGCCTCTAAGCTCTTATAGACCTATGGGAGAGCAATCAGAGTGTGTGTGTGTGTGTGTGCACATTTTTACTTACAGTAAAGCATGGTGTAGACAGAGCATTAATGGACCACCGAGAGTCATAACAAGAGCTTTGGGTATGGTTACACAGATGTGTGTCTACATTCTGCACAGTGTGTGTGTGTGTGTGTGTGTGTGTTGTTCCTCAGTAATGATGATCTCACTAAGCACTTTTGGCTCCATTATGATACAGAAAACGCAAACTGTTTCAAAGTAACATATATAAATTCTTCCCATCAGCACACAGCTTTGTCTCTTTAGGAAGGATGGAAGGGGTCAAAAGTGTAAAAGAAGGTATACAGTGCCTTGTGAAAGTATTCACCCCCTTTGGCTTTTGTCGTGTTTTGTTACCTCACAACCTGGAATTAAAATGGATTATTTGAGGGTTTACATCATTTCATTTACAGAACACGCCTACAACTTTGAACATTTGATTTTTTTTATTGTGAAGCAAACATCATATAGAACAAAATAACAAAATGTCAGTGTGCATTACTATTCACCCCCCTAATGTCAGTACCTAGAGCCCCCTTTGCAGTTGCAATTCACTTTGAATAAGTCTCAATAAGCTTGCTACATCTGGGATTTTTGGCCTTTTTGCCCCCTGGACCAGTTTTCCAGTTCCTGCTGCTGAAAAACATCCCCACTGCATCATGCTTCCACCACCATGCTTCAATGTGTGGATGGTGTTCTTTGGGTGATGAGATGTGTTGGTTTTGCACCAGACATTGTGTTTTCCTTGGAGGCCGAAAAGTAACATTTTGGTCTGATCTGACCAGAGCATGATCCTTTTAAGGCAAACTCAAAATAAGTCTTCCTATTTTTATCTGTCAGTAAAGGTTTTTTTTGCTTCCCACTCTTCCAAAAAGCCCAGCTCTATGGAGTGTATGAATTACTGTGGTCATATGGACAAATACTCCAGTCTCAGTTTGGGAACTCTACATGGGTTCCCTTCAGAGTTACCTTTGGTCTTTGTGCTTCCTCTATGATTAAAGCCCTCCATGCCTTGTCCAACAGTTTTGGTGGGCAATGCTCTCTTGGCAGGTTTGTTGTGGTACCATGTGATGATAAGGGATTTGATGGTGCTCAGGGGGATCATCAGAGATTTGAATATTTTCTTTTATAACTCAACCCTGACTTGTATTTCTAAACAACTCTATTCCTGACTTCTTAGGAGATCTCCTTGGTCTTCATTGTGTTGTTTGGTTAGTGGTGCCTCGAGCTTAATGGTGTTGAAGCCTCTGGGGCCTTTCAGAAAATGTGTGTTTATACTGACAGATCATGTGAAACTTAGACTGCACACAGGTGGACTTCACTTCACTAAGCATGTGAATTCTGAAGGTAATTGGTTGCACCAGAAATGTTAAGCGCTTCATAGCAAAGGGGGTGAATACATATGAACATGCCAATTTTCTGTTTTTATTTATATATATTTCTCATTTCTCTTCACCAACGCTTGTGCAGATGCATCACATTCAAGTCAGATTTAACATCAATTAAATACAGGTTGTAATGTAACAAAATAGGTAAAAAGTCAATGGGGATGAATACTTTCACAAGGCTGCTGTAGACTACGTGGGTGGAGTTAAACTGATGTTATGTTGAATAAGCAGGAATAAACTGCTGTAGGTTGAATAGGCTGGGCTAAAATGCAATAGAATGAGTTGGTGGAGCTAAAATGCTATATGTCCTGTAGGTGGGGCTGACCTCCTGCAGCCTGAAAGGACGATGCTAAATGCTGTAGACTGAAATGCGGCGCTAGACTGCTGTATGCTGAGTGATCAGGGCTAAACTGCTGTAGAGTGAATGGGTGGAGCTAAACTGCTATAGAAGGAGTGGGTGGAGCTAAACTGAAGGTTTAATGAGCTGCGAGGCTAACATTGCTGACAAACACTGGCACTCAGAAGTCACTTAAGTAGCCCAATGTTAGTGAAGTTGTGACAGACTAGTGGGAGTTAAACTGCTGTAGTTTGGTAGATTAAAGGCTGATGTATGATTATATTACCATCCTCCTCAGTCTGTATGATGGTCTCTTCACTCTCTTTGCGTCCCTCTGGGTTGGTCAAGATCATTTTGAGGCTGATGTTGGTGTTCGGGGGGAGGTTGTCCACCACGTGTCTCGGAGCTTTGGGGTCCATGTCCAGACAGTCACTCTTGGTCAGGTTCCTGCTGGTCAGGTAGTGGTAGCAGATGGTGACGTTGAAGGTATGACAGCGGGTGATGTTGTAGCCTAAAGATTCCCAATCCACAGCGATGAACCGAGCCTGAGTCTCAGCGATCTTCAGGGTCTTAGGAGTCCGCATTGGTTCTGAGGAGACACAGAGGTCAAAGGTCAGAAACCCAACAGATACAATCAGGACAGACTGAAAAATCTGACTTTTACCTACAATGAAGGAAGGAAAGGAAGACAGATGAAGAGAAGGGAAGACAGGGAAAGAGAAGGGAAGACAATGGGAGAGAAGGGAAAAAAAAACCAAAAAAAAAACCAAAACAGAAGACAAGGGAAGAGTAGAGTAAGGAAGAGACATAATAGTCCCTAGTCAACATTTTATAAATTAGCAGAATTCTAGAAAATTCTAGTCAAAATTTCAAAAACAATTTATAGTCAAACTTCTAGAAACTTGAAGAATAAAAAAAAAACAATAATAGAAACACAAAGTTGTAGAGACAGAATTCTCAGAACACAATTCTGCTAGAAGAATTTTAAAACTGCAACAAAATTACAGAATAAAATCTATTTTAGAGCGAAAACCTGCTTAAATATTTTGGCTGATTCTGATCTTTAAACATGACATTATTTTATCACCAGATAACACACACACACACACACACACACACACACGCACACACTATCAGTACTGTAAGAACAGACGTTTGAACAGTCTTGCTGAAGATCCTGGAGCTTCCTGCCTGACAGCCAATCAGCATCTGATCAGGTCTGATAACCTTTTAATATGACAGCACTGCTCTGCTATTATCAAAGCATGTAGATCAGACACAGTAAGGTCTGACGGCTGTAAACAACCCATCTGCCTGTTTACTCGCTACATCAACATACTCCTCCACCGGGTTAAATATAGCCCCATTTACTCTGCACCTCACACGCTCTCACTCGCTATTTATCCATGTAATCTCTTTTAAAGTACAACCTTTACAGGAACATCTCCTGTGTAAAAGTTAGTGTTTACTGATTGTGATAGGACACTTTTTTATCCAGTTTGTTCACTTCAGAAAATAAAATGCAGCATTATAGTTTACTCTGTATTTGGAAGTCATGATGTTTAATCTCTGATTGATCTCTCGCTGATCTTCCTGTCACTCTGATCTCCTGATGCTTTTCTGTAAAGCTCTCGGCTGCCAGAGGAACGTTCCAGCCAGGGTAACAATCAATAACAAGGTTAACGAGGATCATAAAGAGCACATCCTGCCTGCTAATTACCTGCATCCAATCACCTGCAGAGGCTAACAGTGTAACAACTTCCAAGCATCTGATGATAAAAACTCTAATGACATAACATACAAACCGGATTCCAAAA
>BRDA01001452.1:45629-60629 GCA_036984385.1 Crenuchus spilurus | reverse complement strand
TAATAATACTTAATATTTTTAATAATATCCACCTACAATTGTATGTACCCTCCTCAGCGATGTCTGTCTCATATGAAAATGAACTTTCCTGTGGTTTTGTAAAACTGATAGAGCACAATAAGCACCTCTGAGTTATTATAATACAAGTTTTTCTCCCCTAAAGTCTCCGAAATACACAGTTTTAGAGGTTTGTAAATGTATGTGCATTAAAACACGCTGAGCTCCATCTATCTTCTGCTGCTTCATCTGCAGGTAATTCAGCTGCTGGTGAAAGTCCTGTAATCGGCCACATTCATCAGCATAAAGTCAATCTGCTGTAGAGCTGCATCATTACAGCCCAACAAACCAGCACACAATTAATAACCATCTACATACACACAGACACCACCGCACTGTATACACACACACAACCGTACAGTTTATACACACACACACACACACACCCATACTGTTTAATTAAATACACACAGACACACACGCACACACACAACAGCACTGTATACACACACACAACCGTACAGTTTATACACACACACACACACACACACACCCATACTGTTTAATTACACACACACACACACACACACACACACACACACACACACACACACACACACACACACATAGATATTTTCCCCTGAGTAACTAGGACTGACTGAAAACAAGAAAAATTAAACTGTTTTTCTTTAAAGTGACAAATGTAACTGATCCAAAACATATTAACTAGCCTTATAGTAAACACACTAACTAACCAAACAAGCAAGCAACCTTATACTACATAAATAAACTCAAATCATTGAAGTAATCTATCTATTTATTTATCGGTCTGTATCTATCACTAATGAAGAAATATTCCAGTTAATCAACCAATTAATCTGCTAAATAATCAGTTAACTAAATAACTTGTTAATTAGCTAACTACCTGGAGAAGCTACTCTTTACTAACAGCTAATGTTTAACTAACCTATGTATCATGTACTTAATCATATTTTTATAATATGGTTAATAATTAATATAATTATTAATAACCATATAATTTGCTAATAGACTAACAAACCAATTTATTTATGAACTAAAATTAATTGACTAATTGAAAAAACAACTAGATAATTAAATAACTACAATTCTACTTATAACAGAGAATACAGAGAACAACAGAAGCCTCTCCACCCAAGTGTGTGTGTAGGCCAATCAGTGTATGCTGTAAACATCCTGTAGCTAAAACACGGTGTGTATGTTTACGAGCAGACAGCCTTGGAGGACATGCGTAAATAACACATCCGTCTGTATGTGTGTGTGTGTAATGTGGTGCAGATGCGTAGAATGAGAGATTGTTTCTAAACGCCACAGGACATAAAACGTAATGAAGCATTGCTTTACTTCATACTCCAGAGTGTTTGTGTGTGTGTGTGTTCTCTCTGCTGGAGGACAGAGTCTATGGTCATTAATGAATTTCAGGCTCTATTTTATCGGTTTTTCAGCACCCCTCTATTTGTATGGCTCTTTAACAATAGTATTTTCTACAGTACTCAAACCAGCACAACACACCATAACACACCACTGCCACACCAGTGTCACCGTGTTGCTCTATGGATTAATTTCCTCATCATTAAATAATTAGTATACAGAGAAACAGAAGGGTGACTGTCAGTACTTAGTGCAGGTGCACAGTTAAAGGAGTTACAATGAAGTGAACAGTAAGTCTATAAGGGTGCAATGAGTGAGCACTAGGATAGTGAATAAGGCTTGGTTGTCCTTCAGACCTGAGGGTTAGAAGGAATTGCAGATTGAAAACGTTCCACGTTCTATGGACAGACCCTCGGTGCTAAGCTGGAGAAGATAGCGAGAGTTTCCAATCATCATTAGGAGATAGAGGGAGCTTCCTTAATCGCGTTTCTGTCCGCAGGCCTGATCCAAATCAATAACACACTCATATTGCCTACAAATTCAATGTGCACAGCATTTTTAAGTGTGTATGTGTGTGTGTGTGTGTGTGTGTGCCTGATTCCGCAGCTCCAGAGATGCAAATTTTCCCCGAATGTTTATGAACCAACGCATGCTTTCTTACCCAGAAGGCTTTTCACCTTGACAGACAATTATAATTAGCGATCGCATCCGTCCCATCAAACGTCTCGCTGTCTAAGCAGAAAAAAAACACTGGATTTTTCTGACCGTGAGTGAAAGCACTGCCCAAGGGTGGGGTGACCTCTGACCCCAAACCAGCAAGCCTGGCTTCATTAACGAAGCGAAGGGGCGGGTTAATTGAAAATTGGCCTGATAAACGTGTGTGTAAAATGAGTTTCCTGCTAAATCAGCACCGGGAGGACACACACACTTTGTCCTTCACATCTCCACATTTAACTGTAGAACAATTTTCCCCTTAAACATCTTTTTCTCCTGCCCATAAATACAAGACTTTATATATATTTATTAAAAAACAGATACCACTAGCTAACTGATTATTGAAAACATTGGGGCAGCCGAGGTCTGGTGGTTAGAGATCTGGACTTGTGTCTGGAAGGTCGCTGGTTCGATCCCAAGGAAGGTCACGAATTAAGTGTCCTTGATGAAGGCCCCTAACCCTCAACTGCTCCCTGAGCAATGTGGATCAGCTGCCCACTGCTTCTATTCTCTCAGCCTAGTGTGTGTGTGTGTTCCACTGTACAGATGGTTTAAATGCAGAGGTCAAATTCCGTTGTGTGCAATAACATTGGCAAAAAGTTTAATCTAATTGAATTTAATCTAATAAAGCACTAAACACAGCTAAAGTTAATTATCTATGCTAAGCGCTAATTTATGCTCACTCAAATTAGCTCACGCAGGCTAACAAAGACAGGGTTCCTAATTTTAGAGCTCAGATTCGAGTAAGCTTTGCAGACATCCTGAAATTTATTCTAACAGCTAATGCTAGTTAACACTGCTAACAAAAAATAATTAATATTCTGCTAACACTTAGTTAAGGGTAAAACAAGTTTTATAGTAGTAAACAACACTTGCTAACACTGGTAACTGAAAAGGTAAAACTAGTCCTGCCAGGGCTGGTGGTATGCCATTCTGGAATTTTTCTGAACTTTTCTGGTTTTCTCGAAACATTCGAAACACCATACAGAAACATACCTTACAATATAACCAGTTGATTCATAAAGAATGGAAGGTTGTAAAAGTTACATATTTTATATTTATGCATATTATATTTAATGTGTGTTTATACAAATGTTATAAACACGTTCTGATTTGTTTAAATGAGAGGTTGAGAAATTCACAATTCAAATTCTACTAATTAATTTTTATTGTTGTGTTTATACTAATATAGTCCAAAATTATGCAAATAAGCATGTATATTGCATAGTTTTAGTGAAATAACCTACGTCTCATTGCCTCTAGAAACATACATGTAGGAAAAACACTGCAACTCACTTGACAGTAAAATTATATATATGTGACCCCGCCAAGGAAAACCAGGTCAAAGTCATTCTTTTTTTTCAAAATTAGTTTTTTTCAAAACAACTTTTTTGTGGATTTAAGTTTTGTTTTTGATCAAAATATGTACTCTGATCTGAGACTGTTATCTTTCACTTACAGCAATAATACTGAGTGGCTAAGTTTTGTCGCTAATGTGAGTGGCACGATATTGACATGATATCTCAATAAGTTGCCCAGTGACTTTGGCCTGGTTTTCCTCGGCGAGGTCACATATAATATACATATCAGTTACACATCTCTCTGATGCACTTTGCCCATGACAAAAGAAACATATAGAAACAAAAAGAAGCCATACATATTTCAGATTGAAAATAGATTGAGAGCGCCAGTTATGGAGAAGAGGTTTGCTTTTGGTACATTTTACCCCAGAATCTGAAACCCTTTACCCTATTCCTCTCTGGGTTAGCTTCAAGGCAGATTGGAGAGGCTGACAGCACGCTGTGTGCTTCATTAGTGGCTATAACTTATGAGAGTGTGTGCCGAGTCAGACGCACACAGGATGCTGTTCACTTCACTAACTTCGTCAGTCATTTTGCAAGAATACACTGTGACATGCACAAATACCACTGCAAAATCTACTCACTGGACCGTCAGTTGTATGGTGTCAAAACAGGCTCAGCTTAAGCGTAAACATAAAACAAGTATTGTAAACATAAGTTTTAAGTATCGTAAATGTAAATCTGTAAATGAAACTAAAATTGTAACTTAAAAACAATCATAAATGAAAAATACTGGCTGTAAATGTAATACATACATTTTTGCTTCTCATTTGTATTTTTCACTTCACAAGTTACGTTTACCATTCTCAAGTTACAGTTACAATAAATTTATTTTTGACCCTTTTTTGATGGGGGTGGGGCTCAACAGTCATTGGCTAGAGGGTTGGGATATTACAACATCACTTCACCCAAAAACAAACCCAACAAAATGAGAGGGTGTCACTACCCGATCTGTTCACCCTGCCAGATTTGTACCGCACATGCGTTTAAGCACATTAAATCAGAGTCATTTTTGGTGAAGGATGAGAACTTTTGCACTTTGCAAGATTACTTACTAAAGGGTGGACTTACAGACAGTGGGGAGCAGAACTGCGTAAAGCAGAAGCAGGGTTGCCAGGTCTCTACTACCTTTTAACTCCTTATGGTTTTAACATCACAGTTACATGCTCAAAATGTCTGTGTTACTAGTGTTTTTATGGCTATGACTGTGGTGAACACAATCAGTTAAATGGCAGTGAAAAACTGAGTGTGAAGAGCATTGAGGTAGACTTACTAGTATTAGATATTATTGGAATGGAATCTGAACATATAAATTTGGGGTAGAGAAAAGGGGATATTTTAAATGCAAAGAAAAGCAATAAGGGAGGTATGTTCTTCTTACATTATATTTACTAATAATAATAATAATAAAAATAATAATGCTAACAATAATATCTGTGATTGGACGCTCTATAATTTAGGCTGGTGTCAGGTTGTATAGGAAGGGTGCTTTATGTCAGACGTCAGGATGGAGCTTTTTGGGGACCGCTTAGCTGCAGGGCACGTCGTGTGGGCACGTGACGTTAGGGCAGCGAGGGCACGTCTATGTAGATCATGTGACCGACCGAGGGTAAATCTAAATTATTATTTTTTGTTATTATTTATTTTCATTATTATTGTGGGCCACACAGACAGACGTTCACACATACACGTGTATGTATGTGTGTATATATATATATATATGTGTGTATATATATATATATATATATATATATATATATATATTAGGGATGTCCTGATCCGATCTCAAAGATCGGAATCGGGCCGATCACGGCATTTTTTAACTGATCGGAAAACAAAACCTTTTCACAAAAGGGCACTTTGGGCAGACAGTGCGAAAGGGGCAGTTACTTAGGGGAAGGGGAAACTTTCCCCTAACACCCCCCCCTGCACGTGCCTGCTAGGTGGAAACAGCTAAACTCAAAACGGCTAAAACAGTGTACTCTGCTAACACATTAGGTAGTAGTAGTAGTAGAAGTAGTAGTAGTAGTAGTAGAAGTGTCAACTGCTCTGTACCACTAGCCAGTCGTCATTCCCCTCTAGCATCTATGATCTGTGGGCACCATGTGCCATCACATGGGAGACTCGATGTACAAGAAGTCCATTCTCAGTGCACCTTCACTACAGCAGCTCTAGAACATCCCACAAAGTTAGTGGTTTCTGAGATGCTGCCTCCACCATGTTTCACCCTGTACACTATTATCAGCAGTTCTGGACATCATTCATATCATGTCCTTAGTTCATGATGATGGTTCTACACTCTGCTACAACTGACTGGTGTGCTCACTTATTTATACATGCAGTAAACCATCACATGACGTCCTGGGCCAAACCAGGAGTTGTCATAATATTGATATGACTTTGCAGAAAAACATGCAGATTTATTTATCAACATTATAAACTTGCATGTTGATTCTCATTATGGCTTCAACACTCCATCCACACTTATTCTAGACCACCTCTAGCACATATTTTGTGATATGAAAGCCTGGAGTCATTTGCTTCTGGGCACAAATGACCGAGCTGAACACAGAAAAAGTTTACTTTCCTTTTATTTCCAAAATCACTCATAAGCACTCTTTGTAGACTTGAGTTCCCATCCTCTATGTTTTCCACTCCGTTATCTCCCTCATTTTTTCTCTCATGCACACACACACAGAGGACTTTAACTCAGAGGCCTCAGAGTTTAAGTGACTATTTGGGCCATAATTACATTTTATTCAACTTATTCAAATGAGCGGAGACCGACGTGCCGGGTTTCTTTGACTCTGCGACATTTTCAAGTCCTCGCACTCTGCTAATGCTCTCCAGACGGTCGTCCAAACAGAAGGAGAGAGCGAAGTGCAGCGAGGCTATTTTCTCACTCTTTTCTTTGCTGTCAAAGAATGACCCGTGGCAATGGGTCTCAGGTGGATTCGAGGAAAAAAAGATGAAGAGAGATTGACAGAGAGAGAGAGAGAGAGAGAAGGAAAGGAAGATGGACAGAGAGGGAAAGAGAGAAATAGTGCTGTGGTGTGATATCCTTGCCTCAGGCTAACACACACATGGGGATACAACACTCAGACGAGTGCTGACATGATGTGACTTAACACTAGTGACATGATGCTAACAGCTAAAACTCAAGTTAAGTCAATGACGTAAAAATCGCTAAGGGTACAAAGGCTAAAAATGATTGTAATGTCAAGCTAAAAGCATACTTAAGGCTAAATGCTAAGATCCTAACGGTGTTATAAGTGATGTAATACAGAGAGTTTGGTGCAAACTGATGTAGCCTCAAACACTGCTGTGTCCTTCAAACACAAATCCCACAAAAACAAACCAGAAAACAGGAATGAACTGAAATCCTACACTGTTTTATAACAGTCCTGACTTGTCTTGCATATTCTGCACTTCTCTTTGTTTTTCCTCAGCTCTCCTATCATTTCTCTTCACGCACCTCGTCTCTCAGACACTTCTCTTTCATACCATGCACTTCTCCTATTTCAGGAGAAGTGGTTTCATTTCCTACCTGATTTCAGCAGTATCCATGTTAAAATATAAATGAAAAAATAGAACCAAGTGAAAAAATAAAGACACTTCTAATGATGGTAATCATAATTAATTATATTCCTCTTACCTCTCCTCTCCATGAGAAGTGTAAGAAGCTTGTTGGTTATAGGAAGCGATTGATTTCAGTTATTTTTTTTCAAAAGGTGTGCAACCAAATATTAAGTTGAGGGTGCCAATAATTTTGTCCGGCCCACTTTTGGAGTTTTGTGTGAAATTATGTCAACTTTGCCTTTTTTCCTCTGTTTTTGTGTTGTTCCAATACACACAAAGGAAATAAACATGTGTATAACAAAACACGTGTAAAGTCCAAAAACATGGAGATCAGGTGAATTGGCTACTCTAAAATTACCCTGGTGTGTGTATGAATGTGTATGTCTATGTATGTATGTATGTATGCCCAGATATGGTTGGCACTCTGTCCTGGGTGATCCCCCTAGTGCTCGATGCAGTCCTCCAGGTGGACGGTCGCTTCTGGTTGAGAGTACGCTGTGCGCGATTGGCTGCCGCTTCTCACCGGTGTGTTTAAATGGAGTGTGTTGATTGTAAAGCGTCCTTGGGTGTCTAGAAAGGCGCTATATAAGTATAATGTGTTTGTATGCATGTATGTATTGCAATGTTGGGGTGCCAACACTTTCAGTCATGACTGTATATTATATATATATATATATATATACAGGTATATGTGGTAAATTAATGATAATGATGATCTCAAAACTGCAATTCAGCGATAATCAATAAAAAAATATCTATACATTTCTCTCAGTTCACAATTACTTGCTACTTTGCATTGGCCTACTACACTAAATCCTAAAAAATACACTTACGTGTGTAACATGTGGAAAAGTTAAAGGGGAATGAATACTTTTTCAGAGTTCTGTACATTTGTCTACTGTAGTAGAGAAAACTGGCTGATGACAACTCTGTAACTGTATACTATACTCTGATTTACTCACGTTGGCTAAATGCAATGGTATGGTTTGCAGAGTAATGTTGATGCTAAACAATGTTCGTTATGTTCACTGCGTATGCCATTAATGGTCGCGTTGTAACTGGCATGCAAAACTAGCGTTACCACATTTTATCACACAGCATGCTTCGTAAAAATAAGCCTGCAAAACCGCCAGCTGTCGGTGCGCAAACATACGCTAGCAGGCTAGCTAACGCAGCCTCCTGTCATGTTACTGCTGTTATCACTGGCCAGGGTTGCCAGGTCCAGCAAAAATATCCAGTCATACGTGGAGGCGCGAGCGAAGCCTTTTTTCTATTTTACGCTCTGCAATTTTTTCTTTAAGTGAACTTATTTATTCAGATATTAATAAATTGTAAAGTAAAAGCAGTTAGAATTTCAAGCATTTTCAAGTACCTTCTCCAAAATTCCAGCACTTTCCAGGCCTGGAAAACAGAATTTTAAAATGCAAGCATTTTCCAGGATTTCAAACCTGTCCTTATGTCGTTGTTCTCCTCGTTCTCGTAATTTTTAAAAGTAGCCCAAAAAACGTCACACCACCATGCTTGAATTTACACCCACGACTGGAGTTTCAAATAAGCCAAAATTGGCGTGAAAGCCACAAACCTGGCAACCCTGCTCACCTCGCTCAGACCACAGCCATCTGGGTCCCGCCCTTCACTATCTCTGATTGGTTTAGATGACGATATGGGTCTAATATGTGTCTGTTGTTGAACCACAGACTTCTCCCTTCAAACGGCTGGTCGCACCGGTGCGACCTCAGATTTTTTTGTCGCACCCTTGAGAAATTAGGTTGCATGTGCGACGCACTCTAGAGCCCTGTGTATGTAATAGCTGTTGTTCTCTTCTATCCTCTCCCAGAATAACTGAGTAACATTAGCGCTGTATGTTGAAGCAACCGAGTCTCTGATGGTAAACGGTTCTGAATGTGAATTTCACTTTTGAGACTTCCGATTTGATGCAGCATGGAGTAAGACTGGTGCTGGGAGCTCTCTGCAGAGTAGAGTTTTAGTTTAATGTTTTGAAGCACATTCATTTTCTTTGAATTTCACTTTCGTTTCATTTGGAACTGGGGCAGAAACAATCAATATGCTATTTCAGGATAATGACAGGACATTTGTACAGGATAAATCACAATGAGGCCAAATATAAGAGGGACTTCTTTGAGTGGTGCTACAGAAGAGCCTCAAAAGGTTCCTAAAAGAACCATTATTCTAAGAACCGTCAGATACACAGCCCTGCGACAATGGTGACCAATTCTGACCCTGATGTTAGAACTCCCGTAGTCAAGTCAAGTCAAATTTATTTATAAAGCGCTTTTTACAACTTATGTCACAAAGCAGCTTTACAGTGTTAGTAATAACACAACAGTGTCAGTGTCACCACTCTTCAGGCAGCCTTATCAGGGTAGCTGCTGTAGAACAATGTCAGAGCTCCCCCTAGGGTCAGTTTTGTTTTGTTTTTTGTATTTTCATTTCACTAATTGTAAAGTGTCACTGTGTATGTGAAAAGCACTATATAAGTGTAACTTATTATTATTATTATTATTATTATTATTATTATTATTATTAATATCACCACTCTGCAGGCAGCCTTATCAGTATAGCTGCTGTAGAACAATGTTAGATGTCATCGACTGTCCAGCACTCTAAATATCAGCATCAGCCACATCATAAATTCTTCACTTAGTTCTGACTGGCTAAGATGCTGACAGTATGACCAGAGGACCACAAGTTTGAATCCCAGTCATGCTGTTTGTCACTGACAACCGGGGCTAGTGAGAGCAAAAATTGGCCATGCTCTCTCTAGAAGGGTAGGTGCCGCTCTCTCCCCATCACTTTCATGTTATAATGTCCGCTGGCTCAGATGTTAACTGATTGGTCCATTGGAGCCGGGGATCCTGCGATTTACTCCGAGCGTGTTGGCTTCCCAGTGACGGTGCATCAGCGGTAGTTCAAAAAGAAGCGGTGGCAACTTCACACACATCGGAGGAGGCTTGTGATTGTCTTTACCTTGCTAGAGTCAGGGACAAGTGATGGGGGGAGCCCCTAACGTATGGAATGGATTAGTTGGCTAATACTACATTAGGAGGGGGAAATTGGCCAAAATACTACGGAATCTTCACTTCTGGTTCAGGAAACACCTGAAAATTAAATTAGTCTTGTAAGATCTATGAGGGTGTTTCCGAGACATTCACACCCAACATCCCATTCAGCTTGATTAGAATAAGACTTATTGATGGAGATGACCTGCAGGTTTAGTTAGAGGGTCAATAAATTTGTACTAAAAAAATTTTAATTAGTTAAGATCAGATTAATTTGGACATGAACAGTCACAGTCCTGGACTCAATACAGAGAGTCATAAGTACAGCTCTATACACATCTCTCTCTCTCCCTCACACACACACACACACACAATAGAACTAGGATTGGGAGATGAGGTGTGTGTGTGTGTGTGTGTGTGTGTGTGTGTGTGTGTGTGTGTGTGTGTGCGGTGAGATAAGCGTGTTATTGACTGCAGAGATGAAAGAGACAGAAAGAGGAAAACCCCATAGTCCCCCCAAAAACTCCTGAGAGAGGGTGTGTGTAAAGAGAGAGGGCGGGGGAAGAGAAAAGATAAAGAGAAACAGAGTGAGCAAAACAGACAAAGAGAAAAAAGAGAAAGAGAGACAGAAAACAGAAGAAAGAGGAAAAGAGAAACAAAGAGAGAAAGAATAAAGAGAAAAACAAAAGATATGAAAGAGATGGATAAATGGGGGAGAGAGAAATAAAAGAATGAGAAAGAGAGAAAAGCAACAAAGAGAGAAAGGGAAAGAGAATGAGACTAGTCATTCCTCTTTGTCCTTCCGAGTTCTTTCTTTACCCCTCTCTCTCTTTCTATCTCCCTACATCCCTCTCTCTTCTCTCTCTTGTACTGCTCTCTACCTTTATTCATCTTTCCCTTTCTTATAAGCTCATCTTTCTCCCCGTCTTCTTATTGTTCTTATCACTGTCCACTTCTCTCTCTCTCTGTCTAATCTTAACCTCCCTCATCCGTGTCTGTACATGCGGATGCTGAATCTACCCTCGCTCTCTCAGCACCGCGGTAACAGACGCCATGGCAACCTGTGGAGATGTCGGACCACCATATCCGGATATCAGCAACACGAGCATCGCTCACTCTCACTTTCACCACTCATGGTCCTCAGGGAGCCCACAGGAGCTCTGGCTCTTATTTATATGCAAATAAATCAGCACTCAGAGCAACAACAACAACAACAAAACAAACACAACAATAAACAACAAAAGTCTTTAATCAAATAAAAAGCCTTTAAGTCAGAACTCATCATATTCTTCATAATCTAAGAAGCACTTTATCTAGAACAATCACCTCCACCACATTACACAGCGACTGACACTTCACATAATAAAATGGACAATAAGTGGATAGACCAGGCAGGGGTTCCTAATAAAGTGGCAGTAATGACAGCTTCTGACAGTGAGACAGTCTTCTCAGCACAAAATGCTCAACTAACCTGCACACTTGGTCCGTGTGATCAGAGCCGGTCCAGGTTGCCCGGTTCCCCCCTCGCCGGGCCGTGTCAGCAGAACCCGTATCTCGTACTCTGTGTCTGGGTCCAGGTGCCACAGCTTGTAATTGGGTGAATTTACAGCATGGGTTTCGGTCCATGTCCCTGAAGTCATGCGGTACTCAACCTCTTTCAGGATGATGGGGCCGTCCCCAAAGATGGAGTTGGCATTCAGCTGGATGAGGAGATATGTTGGGCCCACACCCAACAGCTGAGGAGGAGCAATAGGCCTCGGGGGTTCTATGGAGAGACAGAATGACATACTATGAAAAAGTGGACAGTGAGTGAATGTACAAAATAGAGCTACTAGTAAAAGGAACAGTAACAGTTAAACAAACCTTAACTAGTTAACCAATTAAAGAAGTTAACCACTTAAACACAGTGAACCAGTTAAACAAGTTAACCAGTTAAAAAGTGGAAACAGGTTAAACAAGTTAACAATTTAAACATGCTGAGCCATTTAAACAGGTTAAACATATTAAAGATGTTCACCTGTTAACCAGTTCAACTACGTAAACAACTTAAATAATGTAAACAGTTTAACAAATTCAACCAGTTCAACAAGTTAAACAAATTTACCAGTTAAACAATGTGAACCAGCTAAACGAGTTGTTCATGTAAAACAAGCTGAACCAGTTAAATATGTTGAATGAAGTAAACTTGTTGAACCAGTTACACAACTTAAACCAGTTAACCAGTTGGACATGAGTTAGACCTAGCAGCTCCAGTAGAGCAGATTCCAGGAGAGAGGATGCCACACTCTCCATCTCTCACAGATTCACGGCTGATGCCAAATCATTACAGGACAGCAGACCATCCAGATGGTTCTCGAGTCTATCAGTGTGTGTCTGGGTCTAGAGCTAGATTGCTTTTGGCGCGCGCACACACACACACACACACACACACGCTGCATACTTTAACACATCCATCTTGATTGATATTCTCCTGACAAACACAGGCCACTGGATGCTTTCTTCTTGTTGTGTTATGCAGTGTCAGGGCTTGTCTCAGAACTGGGGGTTTCAGAGGGCGGCAGATGGATTTTGGGGGCTTTTTCCACTGAACAAAAACATTGAAAAAGTGGCTTGTTGCTGTTTTTTGGTCCTACACAAGTGACAACAGGAAATGTTTCAGTTTCACTTAATTTCTTCTCACTGGTAGCTCAGAGGCACGAGACAAGAGCTCATCCTGAAAGTGCAGACTAAACTTTTGATCTAGACCTCGTTTGTGTTGGTACGTAAAGAGATCATCTGCATTTGAATCTGTGATCTTTCTCAAGCATCTTCTAAACATTTACACACAATGAGTCAGATGTACCATTGTCTACAGAAAACACACTTCTGCACATGTTCATGTACATTTACTCTGTATTTAACAATGTGGAACAAAAATAAGTAGAAATGTCTCACTAAAGTGTGATATTCACCCTCAATACGATCAAATCATGTGTCTGGTTCTAGTCATCACAGCTGAACATCTTGAAACTCTAGTTATAGCTTGCTGTTGGAGTAAAAACAGATTTCAAGTTGCTTTATAACCCAGATGTAACACATGATTCACAAGATCTGACTTTAAACACTGCAAGACCTCGAACTCAAAAGAACCTTGATAAATGAAACAGTAACACACCAGAGAACCTGCATACTGCAAATATACCTCACACACCGATCATCACACGTGACTTGTTGGTTTGATGATTAAGTCAGCATGAACATGAAGTGGGGGGCAGCCATGGCCTAGTGGTAAGGATCTGGTCTTGTTACCAGAAGGTCGCTGGTTCGATCCCCAGACAGGACATGACTGAAGTGCCCTTGAGCAAGGCACCTAACCCCCTAACTGCTCCCCGGGCGCCGGTGGATAAAGGCTGCCCACTGCTTTGGGCACAAATTCTCACAGCCTAGTGTGTGTGTGTGTGTTTCACTGCAGTGCACGAATGGGCTAAATGCGGAGGTCAAATTCCATTGTTACAAGTATAAACATAACCTAAGTGGGTTCTTCATATATTTATGCTGGTTTGTGAAGTGTGGTGAGATGTTTTGTGGGGTGTTCTGCGGGATGTTCTGCGAGTTGTTCTGCGAGATGTTCTGTAGGATGTTCTGCAGCAGATCTGAAACAATGCTGTGGACTGATCACACACACCTTCTCTTTTGCCACTCCAGATGGCTCCAGCGTTCCCCATTTGTTGCAGTTAATTAGCCAGCTCAGACGAGCCTGTTTAAGCGCTTAGAGTCTGGCCTACTGCCTCTCACATACACACACACACACACAACTAAAGCTGCTGCACTTCAGTAACAGGCGAGCACGATGGAGAATAACTACAGATACAAACACTCCTCTAAACTGTTTTATGCTGATTCCATTAAGCCATAACATTACAGCCAATATATTATAATGTGGCTAATATGCTGTTGATGCTCTTCACATTCAAAACTGCTCTGACTCAGAGATAGGGGCTCTACAATATGTTACCAGCAGATTCTTTAAGTCCTGCATGTTGTGAGGTGGAGCTGGTGGAGATCTCAATGTTCTGACACAGACCACAAATGTTCAGACTGAGGTCTGTCTGTATTCAGTTAAATCTTTAAACGTAAACTTAAAGAAAGCAGTTTCTACTTCAGAATAGAAGAAGCTATGAGGCTACAAAGAGGTTACAGAGTGTGGCTGTATGGGAGTGGTACTCATGGTGCTCTGGTGTGGGTTAAAAAGATAATGGTCTCTGGTTGTCAAACAATGAAACTGCATTTGATGCCATAATGAACAGAATTGTACATGAAATTGTCTGTGATTGAAATCATCACTTAGTATCACAATTAATAATTGTGAAACACCCCCTACAGGAGACCGGGAACATTACAGTAAAGGAGCAGTACAATCCTGACTGATTCTCTAACTGTAGTCCTCCAACCATAACACAGGGAGGATTATTTAAATATCTATCTGTTAAATCATTAAAATCAGACTCTGAGCATCAGATGTGTGTGTGAGTTCAGCTCAGAGTGTGTTTATGGTGCAGAAGTGTGTGTTTAGTGGATGTGCCGTCCAGTGTGGAAGCTACTCCTCTTTGTGTTGATTGATAATAACCTGCAGAGTAAATGTAAAACCTCCATTTCTGCACACGCGCGCACACACACACGCACACACACACAACCTCATTTCACACAGAGAAGAAAACAAATCAGTCATATTAAAGAACCAGGAGAGAAAGTGTGTGTGTGTGGTAATGAAAAGGCTGCTGTATTTTCAGAGAAAACAAAGAAAACACTCCAGAACACACACTTTCTCTCACACTACTTTACCTCTCTCTCTCTCTCTCTGTATATAGCATATCTTTCACTCTCTCCGTCTCTGTATATAGTGTATCTCTCTCTTGCTCTCTTTAGCGCATCTCTCTCTC
>BRDA01001449.1:13979-31448 GCA_036984385.1 Crenuchus spilurus | reverse complement strand
ATATATATATATAAAACTTGCTTCTCATTATAGATGCTGCCACAGTTCTGCAAGTTTCTGTTTACATATGGCGCTGCAATATATATGGTCCCACATCTTTTAATGTCCTCCAGAAACACTTCCGTTGTGTTGTGAATGGTTTTGCAGCACGTCTGTGAATATGCAGCACGTTTGGTGTTCTCGGCCACCGTAGTTTCTACTGTCATATGATGCATACTTTTCAAACAAAAGCAAAACTGTGCAAATCACAGTGTAAACTAGTTTGCAATCTAATTGGATAATTACATAGCACATTATAATAGACACCTACACTATATTTACTGAATTTAACATAAGTGACACAATGGCATAGCTTAGAAACCTACAGAACATGTCATTAACCTACTTATAAGTACAGGTGTATAGACTACTGTATTAATGTGTGTTTTCCAGAGCTCAGACATTTTTTCCTATAGTCTCTGTCTTATTAAAAATATGATAACACCTAATCATTTCCATAGTGAACAGGCCTTTTGAACCGTGTAGATGGAGAAACTCTATTAAAAGTGTTACAGAGTGAATGGCTGGAATTTAATTAGCATTAATCATTGTCATTTCGATTAGGTGAGTTAAATGGCTGTTAAAAGCATTGAGCAGTTATCAAAGGATCAATTAAAGTATGATTTCTCTTTAGGCTGCTCTGCGCTGTCATCAATCTGAATAGGCAAAGGGCAGGAAATGAACCGTCAAACTGTTGAGCCTGAGTTAATATACAGAGAACAGACATATTCTACATATTTTAGTCATTTAGTCAATAAAACATGTTCATACAACCATATATGTGGTTTGTGATGTAGTGTGTATACATCAGCCACTACAATAAAACCACCTAAACTCAATGTCCATGTTATCAGCTTCACTGACCATAGAGATGCACTGTGCAGTTCTCTCTCTGTTCTTTAATGATCAGGAGCAGAGCAGGTATTATTTGGGTGGTGGATCATTCTCTGTGACACTGATGTGGTGGTGGTGTGTTAGTATGTGAGCTGCTGGAGATGTTAAACACTGTGTACATTCACTGTCCACTCTATTAGACACACCTACCTTGTTGGTCCACCATGTAGATATAAATTCAGAGACAGCAGTTCAGCACAGTTTGTGTTGGAGCTCTAGTCCTTCATTGATGGTCACAAGATTCTGTTGTCTGGTTTGATTCTGAGGGTATTTCCCTGACTTTTTACAAGTTACACCCCTCTAAAGTTATTTTTTTCGAAAGTGTTACACAGGCTTTTGTTCAGCACAAACTCAGCAACAACAGTTTCACAACAGTAAGAGTGTCATAAATCTATATTTTGATTAAATCTGCTCTAAACTTAGACTTTCCAAAAACCTATTTTCTGATGTTCTGATATATTGTGAAAAACACTCTAAACATTTCTAACCAAGACTTTTGAGCTCAGAACTGAATAAACAGAGATGTTGGCTACACACTGCTCATTACAGTTTTTAAAAATTGTATGTGGTTTTATTTCTAAAGCTTATGCCATGATTTTTGTTTATAGATATAAAATGGGTGTTTTCACACTCCTGTGCCGCTAATCCTCCAATGGAATGTCCGGAATTTCCATGTCATATGAATGACAGCTGGCATGAGTGGGCAGAAAAAATCACAGCACTTTGACTAGAAAAGTAGACCCTTTAAGGTTTGCGTCAAGGAGCACCAACTCGAGAGGGTTATACTTAATAGTGCTATCTTTACGAGTTGGTAGTGGTATATTTGGCTAATTCACCCACTAGAGGTCACTAGAAATGCAACATTTTGTTGTCTAATGCAAACCAGCAGTGTTTCGTAGCCATACTACTAGAAATTAACTGGTTCACAATTACAAAATGTAACAAAGTTAGCATGGTTTTATATATATGTGTGTGTGTGTGTGTGTGTGTGTGTGTGTGTGTACGTGTGTGTGTGTGTGTGTGTGTGTGTGTGTAGGGAGACAGAGAGATAGAGAACCTGTGGTTTATATTGTGATTTTACCATAAAATGACATCTCAACTATTTGGTTAAGGTGTATATTCAAAAAACTGGGGGTCTTACAAAGCACTGATTTTATATATATATATTCATTGCTTCTGTCTTGGTGATGATGTTAAAGGCTTAAGACCAAGATTCACTTGAGATGATTTAAGCAGGTGGTCACTGGACCAGGATTTAGGGATTAGGATTAGGATCATTTACTGTTTCACTCAGGTTCAGAGTTAAGAAAATTGAGGTACCTTTAATAAATATTGATCAAATTCCCCTGAGAAAATTGCATTGTTCTCTCTCTCTCTCCCTGTGTGTGTGTGTGTGTGTGTGTGTGTGTGTGTGTGCGCGTGCATGTGTGTGTGTGTGTGCGTGTGTGGTCTTGTTAGCATGTGTGTGTTTCCCCCTGAGTGTGTGCTCGTATTTCCGTGACTGAGTGATATCTGGAATCTTTTATACTCCACAGTTTGTTCTGCCAAAATGATAATTAGAGCTAGCGTGACTATCTCATCAGCACCAAAGCTCTGACGGCCTTCTTCTTCTTCTTCTTCTTCATCATCTTCTTCTGCTGCTAATTGTTTGTCATATCTTCCATCTCCCTAATGTAGAAAATTAACAAAGCAAGCGGTTCTCCAAAATGGGCATGAGCGTCTGATAGAGATGGATGTGTATCCTCCGGTGGGCCAGGAGGGCAGCTATGAAGACGGGTACGTGCCCACAAATCTCCCCACGGTGCCAACAGTTGATGCCAAGTCCCAACACTGAGCCAAAAACCTGCCTAATATCTGCCCGACAAAGCCCCCCTGCTTTAACATCTCAATTCCTCACTCATCCCAAACATTTACCAAATGTTCAGGCTTATTTTATTCCTTTAAATAACTACAGCCTGTACAAATGGTTCTACATAGCCAACAATGTGATTATTTGACCTCTAACAGTAGCAGAACCCTCAAAAATGTTATACTGAACACTATACATCATGTAACATCATAGAGAAATGGGTCGGGTTGGTTCTGTCTTTAGATCTGGCTTATATGTTTATGTAAATATGTTTCCCATTTACCCATCCATCCTTTGTCTCTTTTCCCTCATGTTCTGTCTCCATACCACCCTCTCTTGTCTCTCTCTCCATCTTTAGCTTCCTTCTTCTTCTATTTAAAGTACTTTCTTTCACTCTCATGTCATTTATTCTCTTCTCTTTTTGTCTCCATGCCTGTTTCTCTTTGTGTCTCTCTATTTCTCAGATATTTTTTTGTAATTCTGTATCCATCCATATATATATATATATATATATATATATATATATATATATATGGTCTGTATATTGATACACTTTTTGCATAAATGGCATAATAGCATAATAAGATCTTTCATCTCAGTCCATTTCCTGTGTTCAGTGTAGAACCGTATACTATTCAGAGAAAAGAACCACTTCATCATGAAGCATTAATATGCACGTGGCTCTATAGACAGTGTAAAAGTTAGTGCACATGCATTATTGATGTGTAAATGACTTCTACAGAGAACAGACTGCACATTTGAATGCACAATTACTGTTTTTATTTACTCACTTAATTTGACTTAATTTGACTTAATTGACTTAACGCGGTCTTGTAAACCTTTTATACGACCCTGCTGTGAAACAACCATGCTGTGCGTTGTTATTACTGGGTGTGTCCTGTGGAGTAACCCTAGCATACATGTCTAGGCTGTGGCTTATATGTAGACACTAGTGCACATGAGAATATGGTGAGACAGCTCATTCGTGTCAAAGCAACAAAACATTAAAACAACAAAAAAATTCTCAATTATGACCACAGATGAACTTTTTCATTATACTCTGATTTTTATGCTGTACTGTATATGCAGAAAATGATGCAGATGCTTTATCCCGAACCAATCAGCCGGTGAGATCCTGACAAATTACATTACACAGCCTCCTCTGGTAAAACTAATCCGGCTCTGGGAGTGCTCTAGAGAGACGATTGATTGGCGGTTTCTTCCTGTTCGGAAGCTTGCGGAGCTGAGATAGGGTTATGAATGATTACAGGTGTTATGAAAATCCACTCGTACACAAATTAATTTGCCGTTTCTCCATAAATCAATTTAGCCACCATTAAACAGTCCTTAATTCTTTAATTTGACTCGCATTTTAATTGATATTCTGCTGTAACTAGATTAAAGTTCGGACTGCGTTATTACTCAGGCGTAGAGGAGCTGAAGCCACCACAGAATCATCTGATTGGTGAGATTAACCAGCTTCATTTTGTATAGATACAACAGTCCCCTCAGTGCTGACTGAGTGAATCTTTTCTCTCTCTCTCTCTCTCTCTCTCTCTCTCTCACACTCAATCAATCAATCAATCAATCAATCAATCTGTTCATTAGAAAGTTAGAAGGTTGTTCTGTAACAGAGGTGTCCAGTCCTGGTCCTGGAGATGTGCCAGCAGCCATATTAGCTGCACAACATAACATGCAGGTCCACAGATACTAAGCAGGTCTGGGTCTGGTTCGTACATGGATGGCAGACCTCCGGAAAAATCTTGTGTTTGCTGGAAGTGGTGTTGGTGGACAACAGGAGGCGCTATTCCTGTGATCCCAACGCCTCAGTGCGGTAACTGGGACACAAAACTGGGCCCTACTAAATTCATACACACAGTATCTCAGTTGTGACACATTTCTTAAACAGATTTTATAAAATCTTTTATATTTTACAGCAGTTTTTGAATAGATGATTACATAAAATCCACATTAGGGGTGCAGTCTTCAACCTAGCAAACATTGTTAAACTTAATTCATATAGGGCCTTTCTCCAACCCAATGCACTTTACAGCAATCAACACACACACTGTTTAGGGGGGCGGGAAGGGGGGTCCATGTGTAACTTCCTTTCCTCAATAAAAAGTTGTCCGTAGGTGAAGATCTCTAGTCAAGTAGCATACAGTGTAGCATCACATTTCAGAGACACAGCTCACTCAACACAGTAAAATAGTGCATTAGTTCAGCTATAGAGTCAAAGTTTCAGCACTCTTGGACATCCCATCATATGCTTACATGAGCACAAAATATTAAATAACATCTTTGTCATTTTCTGAACCTGCAATTAAAGTACAAAGTGCTTAAATTTGACATTTTGTGGAAAATAGTCCATTTTACAGGAAATGGCTCACTACACAGCTGTGCTACAGTTTTCACAGCCATAGCTTTGGTAAAGCTCTATGTATAAATGGTTCTGACTCTCTGAGGTCATTAAAAGATCCCCGGTCATTTCATCTAAAAGAGTCAAGGCTGTTAACTTGATGTCCCTACTCCTAATCATCTCCATCTTCATAAACTGGCTCAGTCTCTCCTCACCTCTCTGTCTAATAGCTGTAAGTACTGCCCTGCAGACTTTAGCTCAGATCTTAATCTAACACACCTGATCCAGGTAAAGAAGGCTGCATAGCTGTTGAGTGTGTTGAATTTGAACTGTCCAGGACCAGGACTGAGCCGGTCTGTAGACCTAATTGGGCTCAGTGTTGGTGTTACAGCTTGAATTGTTGTGGTGTGTCTGCGGGTTTGTTCTGTCACTTGTAAGAAACGCAGCAAGCATGCACACATCATCTACCTGCTTTGGAGAATTGCTTAGCTTTGAAAACTCTTGTTACCTGTTCACCTGCCTGAAAAGTGGGTTTTGACAGAACTAGATGAAAGTTTTGGAGGTTTAAAGGACCTCTTTGACAGTTATGACAACGTTATGATAAGAGTAAGACTTCACGGCTGCTGGTATTCACGCCAAGATGCAAATACAAAGTTCAATAAGCTACAATCAGAAAATGCTGCATGCAGGCTTTTCTATTAAGCATTATTACACGGTTAGTCTCAATTAAGGCTTCATGAAGCAGTTTATAGATATTAATACAACTCAACATCTGAGAGAAGATTAATTAAGCTCCAGTGATGCATCCTGTACAAATAAATTCATTTGTTTTCCAATAAGAGCTTTAATAAAGTCTTATGTTAGCATTTAGGGAAGTTCTGAATATCTGTCAAACCTTGGACAATTTTGGATTGTGTCTTCATGTTAATAAATGTTTATTATGTCATTGTTTGGTATCTTGTTCTGCCATAAAAAGTTGGGAACATGAGTGATACAAGGTTATAATGTATCGTATGATACAGATTTATAGGACACGATGGAATACAGATCTTAGCCCCCTTTGACCAAGCTGAAAGCAAAAGTGGCAAGGAAAATCTACCTAGGAGTAGGAGGAAGAAACCTTGAGAGGATCTGAGGCTCAATAAAAGGAACATATCCTCAATAGGCCGATCCGGATTCAAGTCTGTTAACCCTCTCAAGTCACTGGACAAAACCAAAATTACACAATAACACTCTGCAAGATTTTATCCTATAAATAAAACTAAACATACCCCAAAAATCTTAAAGGGTCTACTTTTCAAATATATATAGTTTGAATCTAAATATATTTTATTTAAATATATCTAATTTGGGAGAGGAGCTTAAATAAGCAGAGGCACATTTTTCAGAGTGAGTCAAACAGCTGTTTTTTTTCCGGCACATGACGCAATCTGCCATTCATATGATAATAGCATAATTCCAGACATACCATTAGTTGGACTACTGGCCATTGAATGTGTGGAATGTGAACTGAACAAAGACCTCTCACCTGATTGTTTCACACCTATCTCATGAATATTCAGTATAGAGTTAGTGACTGAGGAAAACAGAGTGTCACCTCACATTAGTTAAGCTTTAGAAATAAAAATACACATACAATTTCTAAAAACTGTAATGAACAGTGTGTAACCAACACCTGTTTATTCAGTTCTGAGCTCAAAAGTCTTGACTAGAAATATTTAGTGTTTTTCACAATATATCAGAACATCTGAAAACAGGTTTTTGGAAAGTCTAAGTTTAGAACAGATTTAATCAAAATATAGATTTATGACACTCTTACTGTTTTGACACTGTTGTTGCTGAATTTGTGCTGAACAAAAGCCTGTGAAACACTTTGGGAAAAAATATTTTAGATGGGTGTAATTTGTAAAAAAAATAAAAATTAAAAAAAGACTACATCAGAATGTCTGAAATACCCTCAGACTACAGAGGGTTAATATTATGCATAAAATGTTATTGAAGTACTTAACCTCTATATTATATTATTTTGTTCAGATGACCAGTGAGCACTAATAAAATGCTAGCGTTGCTAACAATAAATGAGAACAAATAGAACTCATTCGCATTGCACAAATAATGTCCTGCTAATTTGGAGCTGATAGTTTCTGCTCATGATTCCAATAGGATATTTAAGACTGATAAAATATTAACTTATTAATTATTGCCTTCTAATGTCTGGATGTTATTGTAATATAATGGCCTGCAGTGTTTTACTGCAGTGTTTTTATTTGTACATGTTTGTATTGTTATCTTAACCAACAGGCCTATCTCAGGATGCTATGAATTATTCATTAACTCTCTCTCTCTCTCTCTCTCTCTCTCAGGCACTTCCTCTTTAAGACAGGCACAGGAACGACCCCTCTGTTCAGCACGGCGACTCCGGGCTACACTATGGCGACGGGGGCTGTGTATTCGCCCCCCACGCGGCCACTGCCCCGAAACACACTCTCCCGCAGCGCCTTCAAGTTCAAAAAGTCATCCAAGTACTGTTCGTGGAGGTGCACGGCCCTCAGCGCTGTGGCAGTGTCCGTCCTGCTGTCCATCATCCTCTGCTATTGCGTCGGTAAGGTTAACCTCTTTCTGTTAATGCCACAGAACCACACGTACAATCACAGACCACTGAACATAAAGGTGTGAGCTTTTCATTAAGGGAAGCCGATAGGACCAGCAGTCTATATGTCCTACCAACCCAGAAAGCCAACCCAGGTGATTACCTCATAAAGCTGACTGAGAAAGCGCCAAGAAAGCTGGCATCCAAGCAAGAGGTGCCTACTGTGAAGAATGTAAAAAATAAAACATATTCTGGTTTGTTTAACACTTGTTTGTTTACTAAATAATTACAGATGTATTTCTTCATAGTTTGGATGACTTTAGTATTAATCTACAATGCAGAACATTTTTAAATCATGAAAAACCACTAAAATGTCCAGAAGATGAATTTAGAGGTGGGGTTTATCCTTATTAACAACAGATTTTACCACAGTGCATCTGTGAGATTTATTTTATACAGCCGTGAAATTTGTGCCAACTACCACAAAACAGATTATAAGCCATGATGTGAGGAGAAATATTCTACAGTGAGGTACAAAGCAGTGTTGAAACTTTGACAGAAACTAACACATTTTTTTCTGGGTTGAGTGAGCTGTGTTTCACTGAAATGTGATGCTACATCATAGCTGCTAGGCTTCCTGAGAGGAATCATCACAGTCTTTTGTGGAAGTCATTAGACCTAATACCTAATTTGGGGCAACTCTAGACTGTGAATTTGCATGCTGGCTAGTGTTTGTGTTTGGTTCTGACTGCTATAAAGCATCTAGATTTTAAGAACAACACTACATGGAGATGCTGTTGTACTGATAAGTCTATTCACAATGCACATATTTTTCAAAAATATTAAATGTTAATGTTTTAAAAATAGAGGCAAGGCATTGCTGCGATTCCTTAAATAAAATTTTATAATTTTTATATTTTAGATATTTTTTAGATATTTTATAATAATCATTTATCATTAATTACAATAACCTTTTAAGGAAATGTATATGAAGTTATGTTTTGAAGAGTGTAAATTCAGCAGAAATGGTTCCCCAAAAAAGAATGTTTTAATGCTATAGAGAACCAATTCCTAGATTTTTGAAGGTGGAGAATAAGCATTTAAGCTGCCAATGGTTCTTTGAGCTGTCTATAGACTATATAAAGAACCCTTTAATGAGTGTTAGAGATGAAAACGTAAATGTCAAAAATGTAAACACACCATCTATACACTGTATTAACACCTCACTGATAAACACACATTCACATCACACCTACCGTAGTGTTCAGAGACAAAACCCTGCTGATGATTCAGTACTAGATATCTACATATCAATCAGAAGCTGCAGAAAGTCAACATATGGGTATTGCACTGATGATTCCAAATGTAGAACTGACTGATAATTAGTTCATACATATGAATGTGCTGTATGTTCAGATTCTACCTTTCTGATACAACTGTACTAGCTGTACCTATATAAATAACTAAAATATGTAATATTACTGAAGCAGCACCGTCACTCTTATAGCATAATCGTATATGTCTGTTGTAGAAGCTTAAATGCTGTTTGATACCTTTTTTATTTCTAATTTGTTACTAAAATTGAATGAATACTCATTTACTGGTGTCACCATAATTATGAAGTTATCCGAGTGTTTATTTGGTATTTTGTCTTTGGCTAGAACATCTAATCAATAATCAATACATTACAACTAATGAAGATGCACTGCACGCTCCTTAAAGCAATATACAACACAATTTCTCTCTCTGTGTTTCTCACTCTCTCTCTCTCTCTCTTTCTCTCTCTCTCTCTCTCTCTCTCTCTCTCTCTCTCTCTCTCTCTCTCTCTCTCTCTCTTTCTCTCTCACACACTCTCTCTTTCTCTCTCTCTCCCACACACTCTCTTTCTCTCTCTCTCCCACACACTCTCTCTTTCTCACGCTCTCTCTCTCTCTCTCTCTCTCTCTCTCTCTCGCTCTCTCTCTCTCTCTCTCTCTCTCACATAGTGTAAAGGGTGGTATTGTCAAATGGTGAATGAATGAATGAAAATTCAGGTCTTTTGTCAGTGCCTGGGTAACGACACACACTCTGTGCAGACACACACACTCACACACATTTACGCTAATGTGCACACACACACACTGTGGGAGCAACAGGTGGTTGTTATTGTCTCGGCTTCCTGTCCGCGCGTTGGCCTCTCCGTAACCGCGGCTTATTTTCTGGGTGGGGTTGCCAAGGAAACCGAGTGCAGCAGTACGGCGGGTTACCACGGCAACTTGTGCCAAACTCACTGATTCACTGCCTCACTTCAGTGCATTTAGCCTTTCAAGCATCACCTCATACCTTACACAATTACACTATTATTATTATTATTATTATTATTATTATTATTATTATTATTATTAGTTGTAGTAGTAGTAGTAGTAGTAGCAGTATTAGAAGTAGTAGTAGTAGTAAAAGTAGCAGTGGTCATTGGAGTATGGTGATAATAATAAAAGTAGTATTAGTGATGGTAGTAGTAGTAATAGTAGTAGTAGTAAAAGTGGTAGTGGTGCTTGTGTTAGTAGTAGTAATGGTAATAGTAAAAGTAGCAGTACTGGTGATAGTAGAAGTAAAAGTAGTGTTGGTGGTGATAGTAGTAGTGGTAGTAGTAATGGTACTATTCAAAGTGGTAGTGGTAGTAATGGTAGTAGTAGTAATGGTAGTATTAAAAGTAGTAGTGGTAGTAATGGTATTATGGTAGAATGATGGAAAGCTGATGGATGGATGGTAGAATGGATGTTGTTTGGGTGGATGAATGGACGGAAGGACTGCAACACAATGCTGCTGGAGAGCTTTATTGATATTCAACACACACACAAACACACACACACAGACACTCACAGACATAACTATACTGTGAGAGTGTTGTTCCCAGAGCTGTGTGTGTAATGTGGAGAGGGAGCGAATTAGAGATAAAGAGAACAACACACAGAGAATATCAGATAAACCACACACACACACACACACACACACACAGAGAGAAAGAGAGAAGGAGAGGGAGAGACATACACTGACTCACCAATTCTGTGTAAATTATATAAATGAAACAAAAAATCTCATTAAAATTAACTTTTTATGAAAACAAATATAATAATGTTCTTCAGTGTTTTATTAGCCCTTTGTTGCTAAAATCTAATGATCCCTCATTAATTTGTGTTACCATGATTATGAGACAGGCTTCTAATAGGAATATACCACCACTTCTCTCTCTCTCTCTCTCTCTCTCTCTCTCTCTCTCTCTCTCAAATCAGATCACTTCTCTTTATGACAGCCAAAGTGACAACAATGACAATAACAAATACCAACATTTTCACTTTTAAGTTTTTTTTACATGTGAGTATCATGGGTCAGTAGGGTAGTGGTATAGGGTGGAGGTCAGTAGAATGGGTGTATGGGGTAGGGTGGGAGTCAGCATGATGGGGATATAGGGTATGATTGGGGGTATAGGATAGGATGGGGGTAAGTAGGATGGGGTATGGAATTGAGTTGGGGTCAGTAGAGTGGGGGAGTTATCCACTGTCTCTCAGGCTGTGACATGTAGTTACATATTTAGCAGTGATGGAGATTGTCTACCAGATGTTTACATTTGTTTGTGAAAACATCACACTGTTGTGAGAAAGTCTCAGTGTCTCAACCTCATCTGTCATACAGTCACCACACTGCTTCTCTCTTTCTCTCTCTCTCTCTCTCTCTCTCTCTCTCTCGCTCTCTCTTTGTGTGTGTCTGTGTGTGTGTGGTGATGTACTGTAATATATTCAGAAGCTGTTGTTATTTACTGGAGGCTCATTTATCAGCTGCTGTGGTAAATGCTGTCCAGTTTACCAGTTTAAACCAGTTTTTTTAAAAAGCTCATGGTAAGTTGTGGCCGCAGGACTGTGATGAATATCTGCTGTTAAAGTAACAAACAGTTTAGTTCATTTTTCATCTTGAAGTGTGTATATTTTCTGTGTATTAGCTGCATGAGAAACTGCAGGTCCTTGCTGTGTTTAGTTTTAAAGTAAAGATTGATTTTAGCTTTATTACTGATTTATCTGGTAAATCTGATCATATTGGACTCAGTCCAGTGTGTTTTACAGTCAGTATGTTTACATTCAAGACCTTCATTAACATCTGGACAATTCAGAGAAGTTTAAGTGATGTATTTTTAATCAGCTGTGCAATTTAGGTGACTATTGAGCTCAAGTGTTTGTTAGCTTCACAGCTCCAGTTCTAAAGACGCTAAATTTGGACTCCAGATAGGTCTTGGCTGATTGACTACATCTGAAACACACACACACAGTCCACTCTGATCAATGACATCAGCGCTGACCTGTGATGTCAGTAAGAGGAAATGAAGCGTGGCTCTTCTGGGGTTTCGGTGACATATGCAGAGAGTCTTTTTGATCAAAGCGGCGAGCGAGCCTCATTACAGCTCAATGGAACGACATCAGTCTGCCTAACGACTTCACTCATTTAACCATGTGGAAGAAGAACCGCAGTAACATCCAGTCACTCGCTCATCTCCACACGTGGACGAGTCTACTGAGGTGTGTGATGGTCATCGGTGATGTCAGTGGAGAGGTTTGCTGGTTTGAAGATGCGTTGAGTTGAACATATTTGGATGGACTGACGTTGCTGAAGAATAAAAATCCCGACATGAACCATACCACTGTTCAGAGAGAGAGAGAGAGAGAGAGAGAAGAGAGAGAGAGAGAGACAGGAAGACTCAGAGAGAGAGAGAGAGAGATATGGAGAGAGATAGAAAGAGAGAGATGAAAAGAGAAAAGAGTGAGAGACAGGAAGACTCGGAGAGCGAAGAGATATGGAGAGAGAGACAGAAAGAGAGAGAGAGAGAGAGAGAGAGAGATCCTCATTATCACTTTGTTATATATAGACAGACTCACAGAGAGAGATAGCAAGAGACAGAGATAGAATAGATAGAGACAGAGAGAGAAAGAGGAAAAGAGAGAGTGAAAGAGAGATACTTACAGAGACAATAAGAGACCAAGATGAAAAGACACAAAGAGAGAAAGAGAAAGTGTGAAAGGGAGTGACAGAGGCAACGAGAGAGATAGACAGAGATAGAAAAAGAGTGAGAAAGACTTACAGAGAGATTAAGAGATCAAGATAGAGAGAGAATAAAAGAGAGATAGAGAAATACAGTGAGAAGAGAGGAAGATATAGACCCAGAGAGAGAGGAAAAGAGAAGAGAGAGAGATAGAAAGACTCACAGGCAGAGACAGTAAAAGAGACAGAGATAGATAGAGAATGAGAGCAAAAGAAAAAAATAGAAAGAGACAAAAAGAGTGAAAGAGAGAGAGAAAAAAAGAGGGAAAGACAGAGAGATAGCTGTGAAAGACTGATTTATGTTAATGATTTATGCTCTGATTGGCCCTCCTATATTGGTGCCTCATTAAAAAAGAACTGATTGAACCATTGGATGGGCGGAGCTAAACTCCTGTAGGCTGTATAGGATGTAGATGTGTTTTTGTGACATCACAAAAAGAGCACATTTAAAACAGGCTGTTTTGCACAGCTTGGCTGAAGTTTATTGACTTAAAAGATAAGTTTACAAACTTTAACTACATCAGATGTTTTATTTCAAACAAGAAAAGTTTGATGTTCAGCAGTACGTCTCCTTTAAGCTCTAAAAGTGTCTCCGCTGCCACCGATGAAGGGCCAAAGGACGGCTAATACAAATCAGTGTTTTATCCCAACTTTATTTTGGCTTTCCAGCAGCGACCCCAGTCCTTCTGCTCTGATCTACACTTAAGTGCATGCACGACGTCGTTATTTGTTATTTATTCACTCTTTATTAGCAGTAGTGTACAGTGCCGTCCTGATGAATGTGTCTCTTTTTTCTCGTGCTGGTCTCAGCGGGGTCTCTGCGGCCGCTCTCATCATTACTGAGCATTAAGACCAGTGAAGCTGCACACAGCAGGGGCTTTAAGAGCAGCCGCAAAATTATGGAAATATATGGACAGCTAATCATCACTGCACCCTGTAGGAGACAAACATTATCACCCCCCTTCTCAAAAAGTGAAAAAAACCACACATCCCGATCACTTTCTTCTCTTTTCTTCAGATGCTCCTTTCTGAGTCCCAGCCCTGCTTTCATCATCAAACCTCATTATCCTGCATTCTGCACATTCGAGAAGGAATAACTAACTTTAAGCTAACTTTTATCATGTTCTTTACTGATATCTGTTACTACCACTGTTTGGGTCACCTTGTTGTTAACTGTGTGTTTGCCATATGTCTTTTGTACATCGTGGGTTTGCCTGTGTTAATATGGTGAGCTGCAATACCAGCAGATACCCTAGAGGGCAGTATAACCTGAGCAACACTCAAACTCTCTCAGCAACACATAAATATACCATCTACATTTGTATCTTCTGCTTTCTTCACCTTTTCAATGTTAATAATAATGAAAATATCTCCATACAGCTTTCACAGACTCTTTACTGCCCCTACTGGACAGGATGTTTAATGAAAAACATAAGATTTGCACATACACCATTATTTTTTAAACATATTGAGGCCATAATAAAGTATATATTACTTAATGAGGCCACTCTGCCACTGTTTAAGACCGGCAGCTGTACCATCTGGTCATCATGGCGATCGCTCGTTTTTGATTGGCTGTGTGCCTTTTTCACAGTTTCTGTCTGCGCAGGTCAGACTCCGTCAGCAATACACTGCTATTTTGTAAGGGTAACTCTGCCCTGACTGTTAATCAATCTCACTTTTCTTGTCCCTGGCTCCTTTCCACCGAGTTTAGGGGTATTCTGGCTTTAGTGTCTGTAATGTCTGTGTGTGTTTTCTCTACAGTTCTCAAGTTTACGCTGTAGTTTCTCTCAAGTTATCAACCTTACTTAACCGCAGAGCCAGCGTGGTCATGGTGCGGTATTCTCAAGTTATTTTCTAGTGATTTTGTTTCAGGGTTGCCATTACTCATACTGGCAGTGCACCACGCCTTCTTAAACATGCTCTGCCAACTCACTCCTGGTTGCAGCATTTTAGGTTCTATCTTTATTTCTCTTAAAGTTACATTTTCCACTATCTGTACTTGAAGACCAGGTTGCTAAAAACTACCCAGAAGCCATGGAAGTCCATGCCATCTCTTAATGTATCTGTTACTTTTGCGTTTATCACATTCAGATGTTTATCTTTTTTCACTTTTACTCAGATGAACAGTTTTAGTCCACAAACTTATGTGTATGTGAGATCGGCATAAACACAGAATGGAAGAGTGAACCATATTGTGTGTGTGTGTGTGTGTGTGTGTGTGCGCGCGCATGCTCACAAAGGTACAGATGGAGAAAAACACACCTCAAACACACACACCCTTCTTCTTCCTGATCCATCTGCTCTAACAAGCCCACAGAGAAAGGGATGAGAGACTTAGGTAAGTAAACACAGAAGAGAGAGAGCTAGAGAAGGAGAAATAAAGAGTAAGAGACAGAATTACAAAAAGAAAGTGTGAGAAATAGACAGGGAGAGAGAAAATAGGATGGAGACGCAAAGGAAAAGAATAAAAGAGACGAGAGTGAAAAAAATACAAGAAGAAAGAGGCTAGAGATGGAGAGGGTGGTATGGAGACAGAACATGAGAGGGAGACGAGACAAAGGACAGAGAGACAGACAGACCAGAATACAGACAGACAGACAGATAGATAGATAGATAGATCTTTATACAGACAAACTGACAGAGATACAATAAGAGACCGAAGTGAAGAAGGGAGAGAGAGAGAGAGAGTCTCAAGGCTCCTCGTGTTGAACAGAGGTAACATAGCAACGTGGAGATTTTTCATCAGCTCAATCAATACACCATCTTCTGCAACATCCATCCCAAATCTGCCTCCTCCACCAGCAAAGCATCTGCCTCACACACTGACCTCACATCAGCTTTAGACTCTTCTCATCCTTAAAGCTTTAGTTTTGCTCTTCAGCCTTTATCTCAAGGCTCCATCAACAAAGACGTGTTTGAGCGTTGCTTACACTGGAGCTACGAGCCTAATGTAGATAACACGTACAAGTACCCCAAAAAGGGTTCTGCTGTAGATACAGTGTTAAGCCTGCAATAATAGAGGAACCTTTTTCGGTGCTATAGAACCATTTTCACAAGGCATCCATATAGAACTATCTACAGCACATTCCTCATCAATCTGAAGAACCTCATTGATATCTTTGAGTGTTCTTGTTTCTATATAGAACCATTTTCTTTACTAAAAAACCCTTGCTAAAGAGTGTACCTTGCTTACACCTTGTTTATATATATATATACACTTCATGGAAACAAAAAGGTTCATGATGGCACTGGTGCATCACTTTGAGGAACCCCTAAAAGATCTTCCAGGAACCTTTTGTTTTTAGAGTGTAGCTGATATGTTGTAAACATGATTGAAGAGCAACGTTTGGTTCCAGATGTTCTCGATGCTCCTCAGCCATCATGTCTAATTGTTCCATGCAACTTACACATTATTTTTAATACTGGATGGACTGTGTAAAGGGTTAAACCATCACATCCGTGCACTGATGGCTCTCCCAAAAGAAATCTTTCATGTATTAATTAGGTCTTTTCTCTCCAGCTGGCTGACGGTTGTTCTGACCGCAGCTCCAGCACAGTCATGCTTTATCACTCCACTGCTCCTCATAACTTACAGTGACGTGCCCCCCCACCCAGGAGAAATGTTCGCAAAGGAGCCTCCAGGGGCCGCCAAGGGCCACTCAGCTCTACCAAAGGAAACGCAGCGCGCCAAAAGAACCACTCGAAGCCCCGCAGGCCACGAAATAACACTCGTAAATACTCGCCTGCTTTTAACACCTCCGGAGATGTACAGACAGGCAGGAAACTCAGAGAGAGAGAAAAGAGCGTGAGAGTGACTCTTCTTTTTATAGCTTTTTTTCATTATTGCATAAATTACACTTGGGGAAAGTATCAGACATGTACATGCAGTCTTACCACTTAGCACTTTTATTTCCAAAGCAGAGGCTACTAAATATTTTCATCAGCTTTTCTCCTGCATTCATGCTGAGAGATGAATATTTATAGACGGTAAAGATGGATGGATGTTTCCTTCTGAGAGAGATATCAAATCGTCAGAGTGATGGACACGTCGCCAGGAGGCTGATTCTGCTCACTGACAGATAATCGTTCCTGAGTGAGTGAATGAATGAATGGATGAATGGATAGTGGTGCCTTTTGGGAGGCTTATCAGTAACTGGCCTGTTCAGATCTTCTACACACAAACAAACGCTGGCCTTCAGCTAGAGGAACGAGGAACTCTTCAGTGGCTCACCAGAATCATCAGCCACTGGAGACATCTTATGTCCTCGCAGAGGTGTGTGTGTTACTCTGGGTTGGTGCATGTGTTGGACACAATGTAACGTATGATGGTAGATGTTGTCTATCCTGAAGAAACACTGTCCTCTCACTGCCACTTTATTATAAACACTGTCCTCTCACTGCCACTTTATTATAAACACTGTCCTCTCACTGCCACCTTATTATAAAGAATGTCCTCTCACTGCCACCTTATTATAAACACTGTCCTCTCACTGCCACCTTATTATAAACACTGTCCTCTCACTGCCACCTTATTATAAACACTGTCCTTTCACTGCCACCTTATTATAAACAATGTCCTCTCACTGCCACTTTATTATAAACACTGTCCTCTCACTGCCACTTTATTATAAACACTGTCCTCTCACTGCCACTTTATTATAAACACTG
>BRDA01001448.1:17611-27611 GCA_036984385.1 Crenuchus spilurus | reverse complement strand
AAAGGCCATGGAGATGATTCAGGCCTGAAGCTGCTGTGGAAAGGTCAAAGTCAGTGACACACGCACACACACACGCACGCGCACACCCGCTCGCGCGTGTGTATTTATAGACACAGGCATTCAGATGTGACAAATGGTGATGAACACAGAACTCTTAGATCCTTCCAGCACTTAGTGTTACGTGACATAGCGAAGGTGACGCTTCCCCCGCATTATGAATAATGATTAACTGCAGGCAACCGCCAAGAAGGGCTTGGTGGGGGGAGATATAAATAGACTCTGTCTTTTGTTCGTTTGCTCGCTAACGTGCTAAAGAAGGGGCTGATTCTGGAGGAGGAGGAGGCAATGAGGCATGAAGAATATGGCAGAAAGGGACCTTTTTTTCTCCTCCCTGTTACTAACAAACCCACACCGCTCATCATTTGCATACACACAGGCATGCTCGCATGTACAATATGCTTGACCTTTAGGGCCAGGGCTTCTCATAACCCTTGTGTTAGTCTTAATATTCTGTACGCTCTCATCATGCTAAGGGTCAAAACTGACCCACCTTTGTTTAAAACCCTAAAATAAAGCAGGTTCATTGAATTTTAAAGCCCATATCTATTGAACATGGAACCGTTTGTAATTAATTACAATCATATACATTATTATTATTATTAATAATAATTATTATTATTGTTATTGTTATTATTATTATTATTTATTAAAGAAGCACAAATGTGCATAAAGTAGAACTGTACGCTCCTCAACGTTGAAGTTGATAAAAGATCATTTATGAGGTTTTCTCATCTGTCAAGCATGATGGTGTTATTTTTGACCCTAATAGAAAATGAAAGGGCACAGTCAGTGTGCTTGCACAGAGGAATTTGACCTCTGTATTTAACCCAGGGGTGTCAAACTCCAATCCTGGAGGGCTGGATTTCTGCTCAGTTTGGTGATCTTTTTGATTCTACTCGGCAGGTGTAATTGTAGTGTCAGAGCAGAGAAATGTCTGATCTGTGCTGAGCTCTGGTGTTTGACTCCCCTGATTTAAGCCATCTGTGCAGTGAAACCCACACACATTAGGGAACACACATGCACCTGGGAAGCAGTTGGGGATTAGGTGCATTGCTCTAGGTCACTTCGGTCATGTCCTGGCAGGGAATCGAACCAGCAAACTTCTGGTTACAAGACAGGAACTCTGACCACCAGGCCACAGCTGCTCCTGTAATTATTGGTTGAAAAACACAGTTGCTAATATTGCGAGCAATCGTGTGGGGTTGTTTAGCAGCTGAAGGAGGGGTGTACAGTGACTGATCAGCCAGCTGATGCTTTACTGCCAATACTTAAGAGATTTAAAGCCGTCACTTATCTCCTAAACAGATTACAGATGACGCGGGCCGAACTTCCACACAGCCTGCAGTTTATTGCATTGGACGTATGGAAATTTTCACTTTAATGTATGAAACGCACTGTGGCATGATAGGCTTGTCTCTTCTGAATGAACGTGGCTTATCTTTTTGTTCAGCGAATTAGCCGAGGCTGTCTCAGAGCTTAAAAAGAGCTTGTTCTGTTTTAATGATGGGTTGATCTAGGAAATTAGATAAGCTTTTATTTTAATTGCAGCCCAAACCGAGTCTTGTTTTCCTTCAATATAAGCTACTCCAGAGTCAATCAGCGGGTTTAGTTACTGGTAATGCGGTCGTAATTCTTACTACTCCCCGAGTCAAATTGACTGCAGCTCTAAGTCTTAATTAAGGCACTTTGTCATTTACGATCAGAGCTGTGGAGTGCAGTGTAGGGCTGCGCTCTTATCCAGCTAAATAATAATAAAAAGGAGAAATTGGGCCTCCATCACGATCCTACGTGGAAAAGCAATGTCACGACTAAACCGCTGATAACATGCTGGATATAGTCACAAGCTGCTGGCTGCACGGATTTCCATATCGCTTAATTTACTCGCAGAAAGCGCCCGTAGCCGATGGGAGAGATGAGCGGAGTGGATAGTCACTCATAAGTATGCATTGAGATGCTTGTTGATTAACATTAGTGGCTCTAGGGAGGCAGCCGAGCTTGATTTGTGTCATCTTCCTCCCAATGATTTGAATTTAGATTGAATGAGACATATTGGCACAAAATGTGTGTGTCTCAAGTCCTGAGGCTGGGAAATGAAGCGCTTTCTCCCCTGCGCACAAACACACACATTCTCATACACACATGCACTTTAACTATTAGTCAGGGTGATCGGCTGATATGAGATGGCTGATACTGATCTTTAGAGTGCAGGTGGCTGATAAGTAACACCGATATCATGTTGTGTCTTTTTTTATATCGGATAAAATACACTAATGCATCTCTAAATATTACAATATGGTCAAAAATTGTGTGCTTAATTTCATTCAAAAATGTAAATATGTCTGATTTTATATTTGTCCCACGTAAGCTGTAGGGACATTTCAAGTCTTTTTTGTGTTAATATTGATAGTTTGAAAAGTTACTTAAACAAACAAACAAAAGTATTCTATAAAAAAGTGATAATATTCAAATAATCTGATCAACATAAACACAAAAGCGACTTGGTATGTCACTTGAATATATAGTTCTATGAAATGTGTATAATATTATAATTAATGACCCAATGAACACAAACTTTTTTTTACAATAATCAGTTTTTGAGATGCACTAGTAAATATAAAAAATACAATATTTCTTGAGTAAATATATAAAAATAGGTACATCAGTCACACATTATTTAGCAGCAGCAACACTAGTAGGGCTGCCTGTAGATGTGCCTGTAAACATGCTATTTATTGTTTGCTGACCTCATGAGTGCCAGCCAGTTCTGAATATCTAAAAATTCAGCCAATAATCATTCCGATTAATTGACTGGCCACTTAATCAATTTACCACTAATTAGTCATTTGCTGGCTAAGGCCATGGTTTGCAACCGATCCGGCTCAGTCCTCTCAGTCTTGCTGTAGTGCTCTGTTTTACAGGATGAGAAGCTTTGTAGCAAACTTCTCAGTATTCATGACACGTCACCTCGCTAAGCACCCAGGGCCCCTAGTGGGTCTCATAACTGGAGCACTAACAAAGCTGTTCATTTGGCATCAGGACGGGCTCCTGATATAGCACAGGCAGTCCTTCCTCAGTGTCCCTTTCTCTCAGCAAATCCTATTATCAGTGTTGGATTTTTCCTCTTCCTCGCTAAGGACACGGTCCAGGAAATGAGTCATTTCCCTCCTGTTTAGTTATCTGTAACATTGAGAAGCATCTTGGTCCTTTGTTGAATGTCATACACGCATAATGACAGTACTGTTTTCCCTTCTGTTACTTTGTGAAATGTACTTTCTGTATCCATTGTTTCAGCGATTATATCGTCACTTCGAGTCACTTGAATGCCCCCGGAGTCGCATGAAAGATGTCGTCCCGTTCAACATGAAAGGCTCTATGGCCTCTTTAGCTCTCTTATTCTCCTGGCCGGCTTTTCTAGCTCTGCTGTCATGTTTACATGTCTCTGGAAGGCTCTGTACCCAGGCCTGTGGAAGAGCCCAGACCAAATCGATGACAGATGTGACCAGAAGACAGAGCTGCAATTACATGGGAAGTCATCCTTTAGGGCAATCCCACTCGCCGCCTCATTCCCCTTTCCATTCCTGCCCGTTTGAGGGCAGAAGATCTTTGTATTTGGGCCATGCGTCTGCACTTTTGGAAAACATGTCCCTGAGCAACCCGAGAACAGAGGAGAGAAGTTAAATATTTTGATTCGACGCAACAATTAGGAACAAATATGTCGAAATGTGATCCTCTCTGAACATAATTCAATGAGTCATTGTGGTCTTTTAAGTGTTGTTAGACAAAGAAGTCAAGACTGATAGAGCCTCGTCTGAGTCAAGACTTGGAACAGATGAAATTAGTTTGTAATTTATTATTGTTCACTTTACATGATATTCAGACACATCACATCAATATTATGACCAACTACCTAATAGTGAGAATAACCACCCTCGGCTCAAAGTGTTGATTCCTGTGTGATTGATTGCTCTGTACCACTCATCAACATCTTCATTCCCCTCTGCCATCTGTGGCCCATGGGGCACCACTGTTATGCTGTAGGGAGACACTCAATGTTCAAGAAATCCATTCTCAATACACCTTCACTACGGCGGCTCTAGAACATCCCACACAGTTAGTGGTTTCTGAGATGCTTCACCTGGTACCCTGTTATCATGCCCTTTTCGACATCAGTCAGATCATGTTCTTTACCCATGATGATGGTTTTACACTCCGATACAACTGACTGGTGTTCACTTATTTATACATGCAGCAAACCCTGTCACATGACATCTGTGATGTCTCAGGCCAAACCAGGGGTGATCATAATAATCTGATATGACTGTGTATATTATAGCCTATTAGCCAATCAGAATGCAGATATGATTATAAGGCATGTAGAGAATGTTGATATCAATAAAAAGTTCCGTTTGTAATTAAGGTCACCTCAGACAGGTGGCTGATTGCAACAACAATGTCCACCTCACCTGAAGACCAAGACAAGATTGAGTCCAAATGAGACTGAGACCGCCCTCGAGACTGGATTTGAGTACTACAACATCACTTGGAAGGAAATACAATTTTTATGATCTGATTATTCTGTGATTATGATTACTCTCTCTGCTGAAATATTATGTTCCCCGTATCCCGTCCACATCCCAGATCAACCCCTGTCTGCCACGCAGTGATTAAATCAGAAAGTAAGAGCTTTTTTAAATGGAGTTCATGAAACTTCAGCACCTACTGACAGGCCATTCTCAGGAGCAGGAAAAATGGGTTATATAAATTTTGGATGATGAACAGATACTAGTGTCTAGTAGTGCCAGTGCCAGTCTTTTAGTCTCCCTTCTGACTTCCCAGAGAGACAGTATGGGGGGAGTTATATGGAGGCGAGTGTGAATCTAAGTGTTGAGCGCTTGTGAAAAATGAATGGGAGGAAATGACAGGAGCCTGGTGACACACAGCAGGTGACAGACAAGATACTAACAGTCTGCTCCTTCCCGTCGTACGCCTGCACCAGCTCCCTGCAGTGCAGCAGCCTGCCAGAGCACACCGGGGCTTTGGATGCCGAGGAGAACCTGCTATTTAGCTGCCCGGCTGAGCCTTGTAGTGGAATCTCGGCCTCGGCTCTGTGTGACCAGGTGGACACTTCATACTGTTGTGGACACTGTTAGTGGCAGTTTTATCATATGGTCATAAAAATGTTTTCATAGACTACACAGTTCATTGGAGAGCAGAGTCTGTTCATTTTTATTATTCTCAATAGGAGGCAGTAGACTGGGCCCAAACAGTAAGCATGTAGACAGAACAGCGAGGTCTCACCACTGAAATGTTAACTGACTAACCTTTTTGGGGAAAACCTGAAAAATCTCAAATGTATCCCAAAGAATAGGATTAAAATGTACTAAAAATCTCAAATGTACCCACTCAGTGCTTAAAATTGGCTTAAAATTTTATAAATGGACATAAAATCTTATATTTATCCACTTAAAAATGACTTAAAATGTACTTAAAATCATCAAACGTACTTAAAATCTAAAATGTACCCACTCAGTTAGCACAGAATAGCTGCTATTTTGTAAACTATCATTATTGTGCAATTTATGATACTGTATTAGAAAAAAATTTAACTTAGCCTGTCTGTGTAAGGTAAAGCAAATTACTGTAAGTTTTGTTTTCTCAGTATGTTAAATTCATGATGTGAAGACTTTTATTACCTTAAAAACATGTTAGAATCTTTGAAAAGACTTTGAGTCTTTTACTAAGTTAATGTTCACATTAATGAGCAGCTTACTGAATTATTAGTGGTAAAGTGGTAATAACCCAATACTTTTGTACAAAATCTAATTCTAAAAGGTAAACTGTTATATTTAATATTTAATATTCATTACACTTAAGAGTGACATTTCAAGCCTTTAGTTATGTTGATCAGTTGATTAGAGTTGGTGGCCAATTGGTCACAGTAATATGATGGTCAGTATTAGTGTTGGCACTGTGGGCAGCTGCTGGAAAAGAAAATCTGCATCTCTATAAAACTTGTTAGCAGATGGAAGCATGAAGTGCTCTAAAATCTCCTGGTAGATGACTGTGTTGACTCTGGACTTGATAAAACACAGTGGACCAACACCAGCAGCTCAAACCATCACAGACTGCAGAAACTGCACACTGGACTTCAGACACTTGGATTGTGTGTCTCTCCACTCTTCCTCCAGACTCTAGGAGCTGATTTACAAATGAAACACAAAACTGACTTTCATCTGAAAAGAGGACTTTGGAGCACTGAGTAACAGTCCAGTTCTTTTTCTCTTTAGTGCAGGTAACACACTTCTGATGTTGTCTCTGCTTCAGGAGTGTTGATATTAGTAATGTGACAGTTGTAGCTCTGAGAGATACACAGTGTTTATACTGTTTAAATAGTCATTTACTCAAAATCACACATTATAATGATCTGATATTCTGGATTTCTGTTGTACGTGAGCTACGAGCCAGGCTGATCAACTTTAAAACTAAATGACCATCTATATAAAGAGTGCGCCTGACTTAACTTTATGTAATACTTAACTGTAATGACTTTGTAGTTGTAATGTGTGTTGAAGGTGTTGGTGCCTCTGCATGATGGTAACTGAATTGAGCTTCACTGTGTCCTGAAGTACAAAAACTGACCCATTTCACTTTGGATTTTGTGAGTGGTGCTAATCGCTGGCTTGAGGATTCAAAGCGGAGAAGCTAGAAGGGAAAGTGAGTGTGTCCTTGCTCACAGCTTAATTAAAGAGCCTCCTGTTTTCTCGAGATGACGAGTGTGTGCCTTTCTTTTGAGGACACGAAATGAAGTTTGGCTGCCCACAAACACTTTGGTTCCTGTATCCAAATGAGAAGCAGGCAGGTCCAGAGACCAGAGCTGGAAATAGGCACTTGGTCTTCTCGTTATTGAAAGGACCACCAGGGATGCGTTTTCAGTCTGTTTTGAATCTGTGTAATATTCTCTGTAAAAGAGCCGGCTCGGGGGGAAATTTACAGCTGCATCGCTACAGATGACTTTCTGCTTGTCATTAAACGTACTCAAACAAATCTCATCTCTGGACGTTTTTGAAAAGGGATTCATTGTTCTGTTACCCTTCAAGTTGTATTGTATATAAACTTGGCGGGTTCAGTCCAGGTCACTCTGTTATGTTTTGTGCAGCTCTTGTCTTTCTGGACTCATTGTCTGTATACACTTGCCAGCTTCAATAGAATTCAGTTGTCTTGATTTACAAATCACATTGATGTCCAAAAGTTTGTGGACAGCCCTTCTAATGAGCATTCAGCTATTTTAAGCTGACACAGATGCACACACAGCTCATCTAGTCCCTGTAGCGAAGAACTACCAATGGAATAGGTCTAAACATGAACCTATTGGCACCATGTCTAATGCCAAGTGTGGTCTAGAGGGATGGGCATTGAGCTGTGGAGAAGTGGAGCTGTGTTCTCTGCTCCATCCAATACTTTTGGATGAGTTGCTGACGGGGTGGTGATCATCTAGTGACCTCACTAACACTCTTGTGTTTGAATGCAATCAAATCCTCACAGCAATGCTCCCAAATTGACTAGAAAGTCTGCACAGCAGAGGTATTCAAACAAAAGCAGCTATTTTCTCAAGCAGGTGTCCCTATACTTTTGCCCATATAGCATATTTCATTGAAGGTGGCAGCAAAAATGGTTTTTTAGTTCCATTCATCATGTTAATAAAATGACCCAAATTCTCTCACACTGTGGTCGAATCCCCAAAGACAGAGACTCAAAGCAGTGCTTGAAGGAAGAAAAAATGCAAGGTTGGTGTCTCGCAGCATGCCACGATGTGTGCTGGACCCTCGCTGTGGTTATAACTCTTCAGATGAGCGGGCGGTGTCAGTTCTGCTGTCACCGTCCTCCTGTCCACTGTCACATGCCTCACATCTCTGAGAGTTACTACCTCCACCTGCACCGTGCAATTTACGGCTGTCTGCGATTCCTCACAGGACGAGTAACGTTGATGAATAGAAAAATCTGTTTAGTTCAACATCAAAGTACAAATGTGGTCCCCAGCATGCAAATGTGTTGGCTGTAATATGTAACAGTGGACAGTTGTCTTAATTGCATGTTTACTTTTGCAGCATTTGCTTTGAAATGCCAGCGTGTGTTCTTAGCCTTTAATCATTACTGTCAGTACTGTTTAATAGCTGGGTTATTACTACTCATGATTTGACACGCAGCCAGTGTCATTCATAAAATTCATGAGGCTTTCGGTTTGTTGTGCATGTGCTTGTTTCTAAACCTTTTTTTGCTTTGAGCATCAAATTAAAAGCGTACAGAGTTTAAGCCTCAGCAGACTTCTTATGGAGATAATGTTGGCTTGGCTTCTACAGACGGTTTGAGGTAATTGTGGAGAAAATTAAGAAGGGCAAAGACTTTGCTCATAGTGTCATGCACATGGCAACCAAGCAGCTGTAGCAGAACAAAATGCTACATGACAAAGCCTTTAATTGGTCCTTACAAAAGTAGGTGTGGCATAAAATAACCATCTACCAAAACTTGCATACCACCACCATCTTTCTCATCTTCTCTTTGTAAAGAAAGACAGGTAGACAGACATTTGTAGGTAGATTGATTGATATAGATTGATAGACAGTCACAGATGGAGAGAGAGAGATTGATACAGACAGATGGACAGAAAGACAGATGGAAATAGATAGAAGGATGGATGGATGAATGGATAGATAAACAGGCATATAGACCAACACATGGACAGAATGTTCGCTTTATTCATCTCAGAGGTATAAGTTGAGTATTACAGCAGCTGAAGTACAGACTTGAGCAAGTCACCTGAATTTCTCCCAGTGCACCATGGGTGTTCCGTACCCCCAAGTGCATATAAGTGTTCACTAATGTATGTTTGTACAAGCACACTGGTCAGTGAGTGTGCACTAGATGCTAATCAATCAATAAATCTTACTGTTGATCTCAGTTCTTCAAATTGAATGTCTTCTGAGTGTTTTCTGATTATAAATGTCTTACTAAATCTAAAGCAACCTGCCAGCAATTTAGCTTTTAAGCAAGTGCTTGTTGAAAGCTTAGCTCATTCACTCGCCGCCTCTTTGCCCCAGTTAAAGACTACCTTTAGTAGCCTTAGTAACCACAGTTAACTCTTTGCTCTACACCTGCGGGTGTGTGTAGGAGTTCAATACAGCGCATTATTAGCCCAATGGATTTCTAAACATAATATTTTTCCCCCAGCATTCCAACATCTAAAGGCTTATTTCCCCCCCTCCCCTTTTCCTCTTCGAGTGCAAGCGGCAGTAAACAAGCCGGCTGCCAGAGCCTGGGTGCTCCTCCTGAGCATAAGCTGTCAAGTTAATTGCAAGTTTTACAGGAATGTTGCTGCCGCCTGCCATTAACTTGTGAAGTGATCCGTGCTGCCATTGTTTTGATTGGTATCATCCCAGGCAATTAAGGCTAAATTCCCCCTGCCAATTAGATATTTAATATCCCACTGTTAACTTTTAATAATCACCCTGCTTTTCTCTCTGGTCTGCTTTATGACGCAGGCGTGCTGTTAAATTCATGCCTGGTTAGTTTGCACCAATAAACACAGTCAAAGTTGCATTTCTACCTGTTTGAAATCTCACTCGCTGTGTGTTTACATGCTGCTGGTTCCCTGTCTGGTGGAACGTTTTTAATTTTAAAGATTTCTAGGAATGAGAGCAGGTGTTTTTTTCTCTCTTCTTGTCTGTAATCACCGCTCATCGTTATTAATGCAAGCGTGTGTATGATTAATTAACTCATTAGCAAGGTCAGGCTTCATCCGACCTTTGCCTGCTCCAATCTATGCAATTAAGCCCAGTCGCCAATAAAGGGATACTGTTATTATTCTCATTTGGCAATTTGTGTTTCAGAGGATACAATACATGATGGAATATTTTCCCCCTTTCGCCACTGGGCTTTGTCAGAA
>BRDA01001448.1:201-17601 GCA_036984385.1 Crenuchus spilurus | reverse complement strand
GTGCGTGGGGAGGGCTTGAGGGAATGGTTTTTTTCTGATACGTTTACGTACAGATTAAAGACTGGGGGAGGAGGAACAGTGAATCTGTTTGTCTCCATCAGTCCATGCAGTCTTCGACATTTTCTCGCCAAACTAATTGAGGCAGTTAATGAAACCCGGCTCGTGTGTAGCCTCACAGCGGTGAGCTAGTCTGGTGTATAGTATGGATCAGAATGCCCAGGGTATCGGTGTGTCTGAGAAGGAGTTGTCTTACACGCTGCTTCTGGGCGTCCCATAGAGACTGCCTGCGCACTCAAACCTAATTAAGGAGAAGGCAGTGTGCCTTACAGCGCTCTCCATTATTCATAAAAATCAGCCCGCCGCGCAGCGCGAGCCTGCCACAGCTTCTGACGTACCTGACTACCTCTGTTTGTCTAAGTGACAAGGAGGAGGGGGTCAGAAATTAGACATGCATTTGCATAGTCTTTTTTTGGTAAGGGAGTTCGGGAGGGGTGCGTGCGCTCCTCCGGGCCGGCTGCGGCGCGACGAAGGCGGCTGGGGTTTGATAGGCAGGCTCGGCGCTGGAATGCAGCTGTGCTGATATCAGTGGAGGGCCGTCTCTGGAGGCCTCCCGGAGCTCTGCTGAGGAAGCAGGTCACCTCGTGACAAGCTGCAATAGCAACTATATTTGTCTTAAAGGGAGAGAGAGAGAGAGCGGTAGCAGCTCAAACCTGGAACAGGTGTTACTGTGTTGTCTCCTTGTTTTGATGTATTGCCCATGCTGTAAGGAGCTGCTTCTGTACACATTCATCCTCCCACTAGAAATCATATTTAGGTGCTTGTGAGATTAGGTGCTTTCACTGTATCTTTTCCATATGAGACTGTATCCTTTAATGCTGTTTCCACTGTCACGCTGCTAAAACTTGAGGTACATCTTGGCTAGACCGCTTTTGAGTCAAGTGCTTTTGGTTAACATTCCTTACAACTTCTCTTAAAGCTCTAAAAAGCACCAGGGGGCTAAAGATTACAAACTATAAAAGTGCATTTTCTGAAGGAAATGTGCAGGTAAAGTGGTTCCCTCCTCCAGGTAGTTGCAACACGGTTCATAAGGTTCAACTGATGTTGCTAGGTGAATGCTATGGTGTTGGTATGTACATGGTTGCTCAACTGATTGCTACATAATTGCTAATTGGTTGCTAATCTTTTACTACATAGTTGCTAAGTGGTTGCTAGGTTGTTGCTAATTGTTTACTCTGTGGATGCAAGGGTTTTGCTAAGTGGTTGCTATGTTCTTGCTAAGTGATTGCTACATAGCTGCTGATTGTTTGCTAACCTGTTGCTATGTAGTTTCTAACTGATTGCTATGCCCTTGCTAATTGTTTACTGGATGGTTACAAGGCTGTTGTCTGTGATTGCTAGGTTGTTGCTAAGTGGTTGCTAGGTTGATTTCTAATTGTTTATTCTGTGGTTGCAAGGGTTTTGCTAAGTGGTTGCTACGTAGTTGCTAAGTGGTTGATTGGTAGTTTGCTAATTGTTTACTCTGTGGTTGCAAGGTTTTTGCTAAGTGGTTGCTATGTTGTTTCTGATTGCTACAAAGCTGCTGATTGCTAACCTTTCGCTATGTAGTTTCTAAGTGATTGCTACGCTGTTGCTAACTGCATGGTTGCAAGGCTATTGTCTAAGGTTGTTGCTAAGTGGTTGCTAGGTTGTTGCTATGTGTTGCTAGGCTGTTAATGCATGGTTGCTAGGCAGTTATTGCATGGTTGCTAAATGGTTGTTAAGCTGTTGCAAGACTGTTGCCATGTGGTTGCTAGGCTGCTGTTAACTGTTTGCTAGGGCTGTTGCTATGGTATTCAAGGTGGTTGCTATGTTGCTGCTAGGTAGTTACTAAGTTGTCTCCAGTGGTTGCCAACATGTTGCTAGGAGGTTGAAGCAGGGTGTTTACTGAGTGGTGGTTTCTGGGTTGGAAGGTCAATAAGGTTCAGCTTCCTGGTCAATAAGGTTCAGCTGTGTTTCTTAATGGGGGGGTGGCAAAGTAATGCACAACCATACTTGTTAGACTGTTTTGTGTTGTTGACTTTTCCAGATCAGCTCATCATCGATGGCCCAGGTCAGGCTGAACAGTGACTCTCAGCCCAGCTTTGCTTTTAAAATGCCTTCAACCCAAAATTAGTCTGGTTTACTCTACAAGATGATCATGCCAGTTTTAAGGCTTTTAAGGCCTGATTTGCTTCTCCCAACAATTGTAAAAGGTCCCCTTATTTTAGGGTGATTGTAACCAATTCCCAGATGATCCTGTAATGTGGGGCATCTATAATCTATTTTTACCCCTCAGACCTTCTCTTAGTGTAGGCAGGGCTGCACCCCAGTGTGGATCATAAATATAAAACATGTTCAGTATGGAGACTCCTTTAGTGTCCTGTAGTGTGGGGTGACATTGACATCATTCCTGAAAGACCATCAGCCAATGAGAACTGAGCTGAACTGAACTTGTCCTTATGTACAGGAAAAGTTCATAGAGGCTAATTGGTGAGCGAGGTGGACTTGTGGAGCTGTGTCAGCAGGCATGAGTGTATGTTATGTGTGCTGTTATGGTTTTATTCACATTTTTTTTCTGAGCAGAAATCTCTCAGAACTAGCTGTGAAATGATTTCACTGTAATCTGCCATGTTTGTTTATATCAACTTTCGAAGTACAGCAGTTTGCAAGAAAGTCCTGCGAGGTTTTGAGACTCGGAGCATTTGGTCGGATGTGTTACTCATAAAGTGTGTGGTGTTACATGATGGTGTAATATAAGGCCTTTATGACTAACAGTGTTTAAATACAATAGAAAAATATTGTGTGTAGGGTGTTTCACGTTTTCTACATCGTTTAGGATTTTTAAATCCTGTAGCACGAGCCCGGCTTAACATGTTTTCTCCTAAATCCGCCTCATAATCTACTAAAAAGTAGCACGGTTGAGTACACACACCAGAGAAAAGCATCTGATTATTGAGTTTAACATCTTTTATTTCACAAGTGCGGCTGTTCGCAGCGAATTTCACAGTCTAGCAGATCCTCCCTGAACCCTGGGGTATCTTTTTTCCCCCTGCAAAGAGCAGTCGACTAGTCATTTGGAAGTCTTTGGGAGCGCTTTGGAGACCTGCCATTGCAGAGTCAGTGTATATTATTTTGAGGTGGGTGTAACTTCCTTATGCCAGTCACGGGTGCTGGTGTTAGCCTGCTGGATTCCTGTGGCGGCCAGCTGTTTGTTATTCTTCTGTACTGCTCTTTAAGGAACTGCAGGAGGTAGAGATGGGGGGTTCTAATCATTAGCACATTAGCCTAACACAAATACGCTGGGGTGTGTGTGTGGTGCTGAGGGGAGACAGGGAGTGAGATTAAATCATCAGAGAATTGTTTACTGCCTTTCTTAAGCAGCATTAATGAACGGAATCCCTGGTTGATCGCTGAAATTAGTGTAGCAATACACATCTGTTGAGCTGTACTTTGGTGAAGTGCAGCGAGGGATTTTCATGATGTTGTGTTTGAGCATTGCCCCGAGGCTGCTGCCTGCGAGAGAAACGTGCTGCTGCTAAACAGGGCACGTCATGCTCTCCACTGAAAAGCAGGAGAAGTGATGGGATTTAGCATTGTAATTAATCTCAGCCTTGATTTACGGTACCAGTACATACAGGCGTGAGGGCTTTACTGGGAGGAAATCTGAAATCATTTTTAATTGTGCAGGCCAGTTCTCTTAGCAGGAGGTTTCATGATGCTGGTAATTTTCTTTGTTTGTTTTTTCAAACTGTAGTCCTCTATTGAATCACTATGATTGTTAATTGCTGGTCAGGGTTACGCTGTCCTGTATGCATCCCCTGGATGAATGTTTCATGATTGTTGTTCTTTTTTTGCCACATTTCACATTTAAAGCATTTGTCATCACAATCATTGTGCAAGTGGAAGATTGGTTAATGGGTAATGATGAGATTCACAAGTTCAGCACTGAAATATCTCCCTACCTTGGCTCTAAACAGAGGACCATCACCCTGGCCTGGTTTGTTTGACTGGTGTGATCGCTGTATGCGACATGTATTGTGATCATTAACCAAGCCTGAGCAAGGAAGTCAAAGATGACATCACGTTGAGACTGTGTATTACTGTCGTTATTAGAATCTTGTAGTGGTAGACTGATTAATCTGTTAGATCCCGATTAGAGCTCCCCCTAGTGTCAGTTTCACCACCCTATGGGCAGATGTCAAGTCCAAAAAAAATTTTTTTTTATATTTATGCAAAAATAGTGCATGATATTGCTACTATTCACAGTCATATCAGAATATTATGCTTTAGAATGAACTCAGCCTGGGACATCACAGATACCATGTGACAGGGTTTGCTGCATGTTTAAATAAGTGAGCACACCAGTCAATTGTAGCAGAGTGTAAAACCATCATCATGGACAAAGGAAGTGATGGACGCCTCATACATTGAGTGCCTCCTATTGGTTTCCCATGGGCCATTGATGCCAGAGGTGAACGATGACTCTGGTGAGTGTTACAGAGCAATCAACACACCGCAGTCGACCAGTTAACCTGTATAATGAACACATGAGCAACAAAGAATGTGTTGGGACTCATTGAGCAAACACTGAGCCAAGGGTGTTTGTTCCCACTGTTAGGTGGATGGTCATTAATATTCTGATATGACTATAAACATCAGCCATTGGCCGGCCAGTGCTTTGTATATCGGTATGGACAACTGAAAAACTACAACTACTTCTATTACTACTTGAGTAGTATAATTTTTAGCTCATTTAAAAATATTAAGATATGTATTGAAAGAGGTTTTCACCTTGTTGACGAATGTCAATTGTAGTTGGTGATTTGAGAAGGCTGAGAAGTCACCTGCATCTGTAAATGTCTTCCTATACATGCAACATGAATAGCCTTAAAATCACTGCATAAATCTGTAATGGCAGCTTTGTTTGTGCCAATGCCCAAAACAAGTCCAAAAAAGTCTCAAAGTAATTAAGTAACTGTATACTGTATATAACTAAAATTAATGTGTTTGTATTAAGAAGTATTGGCAGACTACAAAACTGATTTGAGTACAGAACGTTTTCTATACTTCAATATACTGTATCTTCCTCAGTCCCGAGACAGGACACTTTAAAAACAAATGATATTTTGTAATGAAATATGTTCATTACAGCCATTTAAATGGCATAATACAAAAAAAGTGCATGGAGACTGTAAGATATTCAGTGTCCAGTATACTGGACGTTTGGAATTAAGGGCATGAAATCTAAAAGATTTTGAAAAATGAACTCATTTGTTAGTACCAATACAAGATACAAATTAAATGTATTTTCTGAGTTAACTCTTAGTGGAAATATGTAATACATTTTTTACGGTAAAATTACATACTGATATGAACAAATATAAACATTTTGCAGTACATTTTTACTACTTTGTTATTATCTAATAATAATAATAATAATAATAATAATAATAAAATAATCATATATTTTTAGTCTATTATCTAATAATTCAAGCACCTCTTGTACTGTCAGCCCTAACCAGACATGAGAAGGTGAGCATAGCATTGAAAAATGTAAAAAATATAGAGGAATACCAATGGTTTAAGACGTGTGTATTCGTGATACATAGCATGCTTAATGCAGCATTCAGTAGTCTAACTCCAAATATCCAGATGGCTGGACAAAAATGTTTCGCACAAAATTTAAGACTTTGCAAATAACATCCCATTGTTAATATCATTATTTTTTTGTATCCTTAAACTTCTAGAATAACATACATACCCAGACATTTCAGTTATCTATTTTGGATAATTAAGTAAAACTTTCGTTTTGCTCGGTCACGGAGGCGAGGAGCGTCTTTCTCTGCAGCTGCCATTTCAGTCAGTTTTTTCAGCAACCTATCAAAACAACCTAAACGTCCTTGTCCAATCAATTGAAAGCCAGAGTTGGGAATGAACATATAAAAGTGGGTGGGACAACGTAAAGCTGGTTGTTAATTTTAACAACCCAGAAAAATAATGTCCAGCATACTGGACGTTTGGAACGAGGAGGATAAATATACAGTGTATTAATTTAACCCATTCAACCCAGTCATTCACTAGGACTCTGCTAATCGTAATGTCACTGACTCTAAGAGGATGAAGACTAGCACATTCCTCCTCCGATGCATGCAAAGTCAACCACCACCTCTGTTCCCAACTACTGCTGATACATTGTCACTGGGCAGCCAATGCACAGAGGAAAGTGCAGCATCCCCAGCTGTGATACATCAGCTAACAGACACCCGAGGCAGTGGTCATTATTTAGTAGTGATGGGGAGAGGATGTCATCTACCCACCCGGAGAGAGCACCAATTTTAATCTCTCAACCCCCAGCTGTTTATGGCATGCAGCAAGTCAGGGATTCAAACTCACGATCCTCTGATCCTTCACTCAGAACACCTATAATACAACTACGTGTAACACTATTTTCTTGACAGCTGAAGGCCTGTGTAAGTTTACAGAGGTATTAAAACAGACATGTTAGTTAAAAATGTAGAAATGTAATAAACATTAGCTGTTAAGGACAATATTGAGTCTTTTATAGCCTGAGTATTGATTTAGTATTGAGTATCATGATACTACTCTTGGTACTGAAATCAAAATTCTGGTATTATGACAGCTCTAGGACACAGTGTGACTACACCCTTAATATCTATAGTTGAGTTCCATTCTTAATGTTTAAAACTGTTGGCAGGAACATTGCAGAAGCAGCACCTTGAAAAATCCCAGAGTCCCGTTCTTCTCTGTTAGTTCTGCTGCTGTGGTTGGGGTTTGACTAGACTTTCCCACAGCTCTATTAAAGTGAATAAAGATTTTTGTGGTGAATGAGCGGTTGGGAGAGTAATGTATTGATTTTAGTGAAAGAGCGCCAACCTAAAGCTGAGTAACAGTGAGGGAGCTTTGAAAGCGGAGGCTGGTGTGTTGAAGGAATTAATGTTGGATGGCTCGCAGGTTCACCAGTCCCAGGTGTCTTGGAGAATTTCTCCTGCTTCGAAACTGAAGAAATGGGGGAAATGTGGAGAGGCCCACAGAAGTGGATTCTCCTCAGTGTTTGCAAAGCGCTGCTGCTCGGCTACGCTTGATGTGCCAAAGCCAACAGGGTCTGGATGTGGAGACTCAAATTTGCCAGCATTAGTTTTGAATGAAAAGCTCATTTATCCAGGATGACCTTCTTTGTGTGTTCTTGGGCGATGCTGTCAGTGCCTCGCCTTTCCTCTGGCATGCCTCATTCAGGTTTTCATAGGGTCCACCAGCACTTTCAGACTCAAAGTTGAGATTAATCCTTAATGTTCTGTATACTGCTCTTTAGGGTCACTGTCACTAAACCGCTAAAATGAAGCAGCTTCATTGGGTTTTAAACCTCAAATCTATTTTACATGTAGAAACAATTTGTCATTCACAATCTTTGTGAATATCTGACTTCTCTCTTTAACAGTGCACAAAACTGGTATTTAGTCATTTTCTTTATAGCATACCTCTCAAAGTTTTATTTTCTGAAATATAGGATTATTATTATTATTATTATTATTATTATTATTATTATTATATAATCATTTTTATTTGATTCACAGTTAACAGACTTTTGTGATTTTTTTCCCCCTTTGGAATGAATGAGATGCAAAGTTTTGGCACCCTTCTAATGTAACAAATGTAACCCTTCAACCAAAAAAACACATGGAGTACCACAGCAATGACTGGACAACACCTGAGCAACCATCTAAGACACTTTAGATACCACCTGATTTGTCCTAAAATGCCATAGCAAGGTTTATTATTATTATTATTATTATTATTATTATTAAATACTACTACTACTACTACTACTAATAATAATAATAATAATAATAATAATAATAATGATGATGATAAAGATACTGCATACATGTTAACAAAAGTCTAAGAAATGTGCAGAGGTCATCAAGTTTCAAGTAAAAAAAAAAAGGTCATTTAGGGCTTTTTCTTCAGCTGTTAAACATGGTGGTGGATCATTTTTGACCATTTAGACCACATCATTGTTAAGAGAGAGGGTTTTGGGAACAGACAGACAGAGATATGGCGGTTTGGGAGGAACAAGTAAAGTAGGTCAGACTGGGGTTTTTTTTGGAAAATGAAGGGTTAGAGGGTCTACAGATATTGGGGGAGAGAGTTTAGGGGAGAGGAGGGGTTAAGAGGGTGAGAATGATCTGCAGCTCAGGTGCTATAGCTCAATAAATCAGCTCAAGCTCCAAGGACGGCAGGATAATTGAATTGTTTTGGTACGGTTGTCCTGAAGTGAATTGTGCGTTAAATGTGAAGGGTCTATCTCTCTCCTTTGCTCACTCGCTCACTCGCCTTCTTTTTTTTTTCCTTTTCTGGGTGGGGTGGCTGGGCTGAAATCGGATCCAGCGCTTGGCTGAGGGGAAGCTTCTCTTGGCCCGTAACACAGAGGCCTGTGGGAGCCATTACAGAGCAGAATTCACATTTTTGCATTTTCAGATGGATTTAACTGGAGAGCCGAGTCCCCAGCGCTGACCCCGTTAACATTCTGCCGTGTCTGGGAAGGCGCGGAGCGGGCCGGCCTTTACAGGATCCGCCGCCGCACTGGACCACAAGGTGTTGCGTTTGGCAAGCATCGAGAGCTTTTGAGAGACATTTTTATGGGCACAGAAATACATCTGCCACGGCCCTTAGTGTGTCTATTATTCTATAGTGCCTTAATGGTCTGGAGAGGAATCATTTCCTGAGCGCAGTTAACTACATGCTTAGAGAAACCCTAACCCAAAGCAGGGGGATTGGGAGAACCTGATGGCCTAGTTCCCAGCTCGCTCTGGCAGCTCTCACGCAGCTCTGTTACACTACACTTACAGTCAGGCCCGTCACAATGGCCTTGATTTATCACATTGATTAGATTTATGGCGCAGTGTGTAGAGGGGTGTAGTACACTCCGCTAACTCTCTGATCCAGAATGTGCTGTGCAAGATCACTGTGATCTCCACACTCGTCTGTGATCTAGTGTTCTTGTAAGAAATTTAAGAAAGGTACACTCGAGTTGGCCACCTCTTCAAGGTGCTCAGCTATTACGACAAATTAGCAGCAGTGCAGAGATAGATTTGAGGTGAAGGTCTTAAGTGTTTGGTCTTGGTCTTGTCTGAAAATCCAAAGAAGTAGAAGCCCTAGAAAACAGGGTTCTGAAACTTTAAGAGCTTAAGCTCAGTAACAGAGGAGAAAGGCCTTCTAAAAACTCGTGTAGCATAGATCACACCTCATTACTTTAGACAGAGGTATGTATGCTAACAGTAGTTCATATTTCATATTATAATATTCATATATATTTTATATTATTATTATTTGTAGTATAATATGTAATAATGATATAATTAATGATTAGGATTATTAAAGGATATTTAATTACTCTATGCAAATGCATAATTATAAAATGTCAAGCAAATACATGCAGATACAATTAGCTTGGATTTAATTTATGTTAACATATTTTAACATAACATATGCAATGTAAGTAATGTACAGTGCCAGCTCAAAAAATATTGTAAAAAAAAATTCATTTTTGTTCATTATTTCATTTTAAAAAGTTTTTATTTGCATTAATTGAGGTGTCTGAAGTCCAGTGTGCAGTTTCTGCAGTCTGTGATGGTTTGAGGTGCTGGTGTTGGTTCACTGTGTTTTATCAAGTCCAAAGTTAACACGGTCATCTACCAGGAGGTGGGTTAAGTGCTTTGCCCCATAGTATAACCAGAAATAACTCGGTGAGTACTGGGATTTGACCCTATGACCTTCTGGTTGCTTATTTGCTTCTCTTATCCTAGCTGAAGGTGTTGGAAGTAGTAGAATTTGATGGACAATAACATGTGCATTTTAATGGGCTTTATACAACCCCTTTTGTGTTCATTCACAAGTCTGACTTTCTAATGGTTGGGCAAAGACATTAAGGGTTTTTTTAGCTTTAAAAGACTCAAATGATTTAAGCAGTTTTGAAAATGTTTATGTGCAGCTTTCTGTACATTTGGGATTAATGTATTGACTGTTGCTCTGAAATTGATGCTTTAGATTTCTCTCTATGTTGGGGAAAGTTTGGATTTCTGTAGGGCCCAGAACAGGAAATATAGACAGATAAAAGAAATAATAATGGTAATGGCCAATGTTAATCATAAACATTTTAAAAATATTGCAGATTTCATACTCTTGATTCTGAATGTTCAATATACTGGATGCTAAATAACTAAATCCTCCAAAAGTTGAAGAAACAACAGTTTTTAAATTGTCCATCCACAGGAGTGAGGATACAGCAGTTTTCAGTTGTAGTGGTGTTGAGTTCTGGCTTGTTCTCTACATGCTCTCGTCAGTTGCAGTAATTAGACCTATGGGGGTTGTACAGTCTGCATGTTGTAGAATTGTAAGTGAAAGCTCACTGAGGTACAGTCATTAACATACAGTGAGTAGAGCAGTGGAAATGGAAATAACCTGATGTATCTGTACTGGTAGTCAGCTGAGCTGCAAGTTAAAGCCCGTCCTGATATACTGCAGTCTGTCTGTCAGAACATTTCCGATTTGTTCATAGATGGAGTTTGGAGGCTGAGTAGAAGCATGAAAGACAAAAAAGGCAAAAGAGATGTATTTAATAGTGAAGACAGACAAGATCTTTATGGCAGCTATATTTTTATCCAATTGATATTTTTTATGATTATTTTAATGTGTATCTCTTCTTGCAGTTTTTGATATATTGACTCCATTCCAGCTCCAGATAGTTCTGTCTGATTGTGTGATGTGGGCTTGTCTGTACCATCTTGATTTGAAGCATAGGAATGAACAGCGTGCAATTGTTTTGGTGCCTTTCAAATGTAACAGTGATACAGATACACTGTAACACCCAAACAACCACATGGAGTACCACAGCAATTACTTAATAACACCATAGCAACCACCTGATTACCATAGCAACTGCCTAACAACACATTAGCAACCAATATGCAACATCATGACAACCAACCACAGCAGTCACCTGTAGCAACCACCTTGTGTTTACAAAACCATAGCAACCAGTTAGTGACCACTCATCACTTTCACAGCAACCACCTGGGATATGGTTGCTACACCATAACAATCACCTGGGATATTCTACCACCAAACAGTACCATAGTAACCATTTAGTAACTTCATAGCATCCACCTGGAATTACCATAGCAACTACCAAGCAACGCCATAGCAACCACCTGGGATACTGTACAACCAAGCAATGCCATAGTAACCACCTATGCAACCATAGCGACCACCAAGATGCCATATCAACACCATAGCAACTCTCTAGGAAAACTTAGCAACTTCAAAACAACCGCCCAGGATACCTGCAGCAACCATTTACCAACTTCACAGAAACATCCTGCGATACTATAGCAACCACTGGGATGCCATAGCAACACCATAGCAACCACTTAGGATACCTTAGCAACTTCATAGCAACTCCCCCCAGGATACCATAGCAACCACCTGGGATACCATAGCAGCAACATAACAACACCACCTAGCAAACCACCTAGCAAACAGACCTGAACTTTATTGACCATGTAACAACAGCCTCTAGTTTCCACTTCCAGGACAGTTACTACTTTATCTGCATAACCACGCGGTTTTTATTTCAGGAAGTGCACTTTTCTGGTTTCAGCTTGAAGAGTTGTGTGAATCAAGTACTTTAGAACGGTTACGTGTGTAAATTCACTATTCTTAAATTCTGTGCAAATGAGAGCCTTTTAATCATTTTTGTTAATGTTTTGAGTGCTTGAACCAAAGTAACATTTCTTAAATGTGCATTTACAGCCCCTCATCATCGACTGATCTGCTTGCTTTCAGAGAAATGCTAATCCAGTGTGACACCTGATGTAATTTGGATGCATGTCAGATGTTGTGTTTCAGATGGGACTGTTTAATTATTACTTCTTACATCTTCACACAGCGCTCACAGTACCAGAGATGTTATTTAGTGTATTTGGAAAGAACTTCCAAAGTAGACAGCAAATGTTAAAATATAACTCTGTCTATAGTAAAAAAGGACCGTAAATATAAAATTAGATCTGTACTGTTAAGCTGTACTGATCCAAAAATGCAGCATAACACACCAAAAAATGGACTTTCTGCAGTGTTGGAGAGCCCAGTAATGGCTAGACTGTAATAACAAGAGTTTTATTGTGAGCATTTGGAAAGACAGCACTAGTCACTAATGTAGGGTCATGTTCGTTGAGTAACCCCATTAGATGGGTCATTGGCACAGATATGGAAACCAATGAAAAATGAAGGGAAGAGGAAGCAGAAGTCTTTATTCTCCTGATTAAGTGGCCTATTACATTAGCAAATACGCATTTTAATGGATCGCTGCTCATCTCCTAATGATCCTTTAATCTGCGTGGTGTTTTTTTTTTTTTTTCTCGGGTGGCTATATCACATAGACTGTGGCTATAATGGCAGTTCATTTGCACAGCCAATAATTGTTTGTGTTTGTGGTGCTTATTTGAGGCTCAGTAATTAAATTTGTGCAGAAGTGCTGCTGTTTATAGTGAGCATGGTGAACATGGTGCGCTCCATTTATCATGGCAAACGGCACACTTCTCGCTCCAAACCTCCCTGTCACTTTCTCTACCCATCTCCCCTAGAGCCAGCGAAAGAGAAAAGACTATTTAATCCAGAGAAACACTGTCGACCCACACTGCTGTGCTGCAGTCCAGACAGCGTGCTTTATGGTTTGGTAATGGCACCCTTATTTTTCACCGAGACGGCACTGCTGTATTTATCAGGCCGGTATATAGGGAGATGAATGGAGGGGAGCCCGGTGCCGTAGCATAAGGAATCCAAAGAGCTCTCGCCGTCGTAAATCACCCTCCCTGTGCTCGCTCATGTCTCAAACAGTCATCTCAGCCGCCAGATATGAGCCTTACTGCTCTCTGTTAAACTCGTACAGATGTTACCAGGCCTGAAGGGAGGGGTTTAAATGTAGCCATGTAATCGTATACACACAGCTGCCAGTTGTCTATTGTTGACACTGCTCAACACTTTAATTTGAGTGCTTTTTACCCCCTGCTTGCACACTTTTTTGTCGGCCAAGTGTCACATTATGTTCTCTCAGAAACATCTCTACACTCACTGGCCACTTCATTACCTTGAATCTACACTCACTGACAATACAGGTGCACTTTGTAGTTCTACAATTACAGACTGTAGTCCATCTGTTTCTCTGTGTACTTTGTTCAGCCTGTTCTTCAATGATCAGGACCCCCGCAGAGCAGGTCATTCTCAGTGACATTGATGTGATGGTGATGTGTTAGTGTGTGTAAGAGTGGATCAAACACAGCAGAGCTGCTGATGTTTTTAAATACTTCAGTGTCACTGCTGGAGTGAAAATAGTGCACCAACCAGCCAACAGTGTCACCAGTGAAGGACTAGAGGACCAACACAAACTGTGCAGCAACAGTTGAGCTGCTGTCTCTGACTTTACATCTACAAGGTGAACCAACAAGGTTGCTGTGAATAGTGAGTGGACACCGTGTTTAACATCTCCAGCAGCTCTGTTGTTTCTTGTACAGACACTAACACACCACCACCACATCATGCAGTGTCAGTGAGTACAGCACAGGCTCAGTAATGAGTTGCATCATCATGGCTGTAGGTAATAACTTCAGCTCTGTTTTATTCTCAAGGTGATGCAGATACTGATGTTGTCTTCTTGTTTTTGCAGAAGCTCTTGAAGGTTCTTAGTTTTCTTTGTTGGGTTCTTTCAGGGCAGCTGTAAGCCTTTTAATTTGTCTCCTGCTGCAGGCTGATTGGGTGGCATCATTCTCTAGGCCACTGAGAAGTTGAAAACTTCTGTTTATCTCTGTGTACCTGCACAGCAAGTCCAAGGTTGCATCTGCCAACTTCAGCGACACTGATATTACAGGTCGAGTAAACAAGTGAAGAGTATTTTCATCTTGTGAGAAATGTGTCTTGTTATCTGGAGGAAACACGATATTTTCTAAAATCTCAGACAAATAATGTGCATCTACACCATACACTCACTGGCCAGTTCATTAGGTACACAAAGTTGACATCCACACTCATAGTCTGTTTTAGCTCCACTGACCATGTAGGTGCACTTTGTAGTTCTACAATTACAGACTGTAGTCTGTCTTTCTCTTTGTTCAGCCTGTTCTTCAGTGGTCAGAACCCCCACAGGACCAGTACAGCAGGTGGATCATTCTCAGCACTGCAGTGACACTGAAGTAGAGGTGGTGTGTTAGTGTACGTTCTGTTATGAGTGAAACAGACACATTGTGCAGTGGTGAGAATGATCCACCACTCAAATGATACCAGCTCTGTGGTGGTCCTGAGGAGAACAGGCTGAACAAAGAGAAACTGATGGACTCCAGTCTGTAAATGTAGAACTACAAAGTGCACCTACATGATCAGTGAGTGTATGTTCAAATGTTTATAGACACCTGTTTGTCTAGAGTGTCTTCTGAAGTAAAGAGTGAGAATAGAGAGTTTGTCCTACACATAGCAACAGCTTCTACTCGTCTGAGATAGCTGCCCATGGGATTTGATTGTATTCTGCCATCGGAGTATTCTGATTCTGACTGATTCCATCCCAAAGGTGTTTGATGGAGCTCCATCACTCCAGACAACACAGGTCTACAGCTGATGCTTGACACTGAGCATGGTGACATCTCCAGAGTGTGCAACTGGTAGCATTATTTGTAATGCTTTGCTGTACAGTCATCAGACTATTATGATCACCCTGGATTGGAATGAGCTGGTGTATCAGAGTGTAAAACCATCATCATGGACAAAAGACGTGATGTGACTGATGTTCAGAAGAGCATAATAGGGTACAGGGTGATGGTGGAGGCAGCATCTCAGAAACCACTAACTTTGTGAGATGTTCTAGAGCTGCTTTAGTAAAGGTGCTGAGAATGGACTTTGAGTGTCTCCCAACAGCATAACAGTGGTGCCCCATTGATGCCAGAGGGGAATGACTCCAGCATGTGGTACAGTGCAATTGACACACCACAGTGGACCAGTTAACCTCTGTAATGAACAGAGGACCACACGACCGTTCTTTCCAAACCAGGGGTAGACGATATGTGTAGATGCACAGACAAAGTGCTGTTTTATTGATTATTGCTTTTTGTTGTTCAGTCCTCCCACTTTCATGACACACACACATGCCTGTCAGCCTGTGAGGGGTGTAAAAGTGGATTTGGTTGCTTTGCACAGCCTGTGGGTTCAGAGGTCACTCAGCAGCAGTGTGGAAACAGAGCTTGGGGGGTTCGCTCCTGCCTGCTGGCTCAGAAAGCCGCTTTCATTCACAGAGGAGGGCGAGGGCGGAGCAGTTTGTATCCATAAAAGAGCACAAAGCGCTGGAGCAATGAACAGCTCCTTCAGAGAGAGGAGTTTATTAACGCTCTGTGAGCGGTGTCGAGCGCTCAGGAAGGACAAACAGCAGCTCCGTCGGAACCGGTGTGCTGTTCAAGGCCTGAGCTGCTCATACAGTCACATACAAAGAGCTTTTCAAACACTTCTCCCACTTTTGGCTGCCGTCACTTTCGGTGGCAGCAAGAGATACAGTTTCATCTCTCTCTCTCTCTCTCTCTCTCTCTCTCTCTCTCTCACACACACACTCTCTCGCTCACACCTTGTTTGATTATTTTCATGTCTCACCCAGTGTCACACTTTTTTAACCTTGCACACGTTTTTTTTTCTCTTACACATTTGCCTCATCAGCCCCTCCCTTCTTTCTCACACTCTCTTTCTCACTCTGAGCTCTCTCTCTTTCTCGTCCCGTATGTAGTATGTCCCAGGCTAGGCTACCACTGATCTTTTCCCTATGGGTGTCTGACATATGTTGGAGATCAAAGCGGAGTGTCGATCTCGGGTCCAGAGGCAACACTAATTCACCTGCAACTCTGTCTGGACCGAGAGAGGCCCCCCACACACACTTACACACACACACATATACACACACATACACACTCTCTTTCTCTCACTCACTCACACACACACATTTTCTCTCACACGCACACACACGCACACACACACACACACACATACACATATACACACACACACTCACTCTTTCTCTCACTCACACACACACGCACACACACACACATATCCTCAGTCAAAGACACTCTTTGAGTGCAAGCCTTAGTTGCTGATATGGCATTAAACAGAAATAAACTCTCTTTCTCTCTCTTTCTCTCTCTCTCCACCTTCCTCTATCTTTTTGCCTCGCTCTCCCTCTCTCTCCCACATGCCTCTACTCTACTCTTTTTCTCTCTGTGTCTCTATCATTCCTTTCTTTTCTATCTTTTCTCTTTCTGCCATGTGTCTCTGCTTTTCTTTTTGTTTTGTTTTTTTCTCTTTCTCTCTCTCTCTCCTCTCTCTCTCTCTCTCTCTCTCTTTCTTTCTCTCTCTCTCTCTATGGAGAGGTGTAAGCACAGCTGCACTCCCACTCCAACCCCCCCAAAAAACCACATGTCCACTCCCCTCCTTCTCCTCCACCCGTCACTCTGCAGACAGGATTAGCCTCCCAGACTGACCGTGCTGGACCAGGGAGCGCAAAGTGCCCCTTTTACGACTAGATAAACTCCCGCCATAAATCGGACGGTGGCTTTCACAGCCTCTGACTCTCGTATTAAAGAGGCTTTTGGAAACAGTCTAGTTGAGAGTGCACCACCACAGTACCCGGACTACTTCAGCAGATGGGAGAGTAGCACCAGTGGCCCTCGGGCCGCTTCAGGCCAGCTCGCGGGACGCCCCGCAGAAAGAGTCCATTGTGGCTTCTCATTGTATCCCGACCTCAGCAACACAGCCTTGTTTGTCTTATGCATAATTCAGCAGGCCTCCCCAGTGCTAAACAACAGGCCTCTGTGCTGTATGTTTAACGAGAGAGGGCTGGAGAGGGGCGAGCACTCGTAAGATAAACTCTGGATAAAGCTTGGCCTTGATATGTTAGGCCTGTCTGAGAGGCTTCACTGGGAAAAAGTCCTCCACTGGAGCTGCTCTGCACTCAGCTGATCCCGCAGCAGATAGCATCAGGGCGCTTCACTCTGTCTGAGTGTGTGTATGTGTGTGTTTGTGAAAGGGAGAAAGAGACACACCGGATGGTGTCATTTAGGCCGTGCTACCGCTGTGTTCAAAGGGCCTAGTGGCTGTAATCCAACCCTGCCTCCACCCCCCCTTGTCTGAAACATGACACTGTGTTCTCACCCAAGGCCTCCACCCGGACTGCAAGGAGAAGTGACATTGGTGGGCTGTTTGTACAGCTAAAGGCTTGAGAGTTCCTGCACAGACATAAATACATGTGTATATGTATGTACAGTATATGTGTATGTGTATATA
>BRDA01001447.1:46976-70442 GCA_036984385.1 Crenuchus spilurus | reverse complement strand
AGGACCTGTTTGCCATGGGAGACCCTACCAGGGGCATAATGCCCCAGACAACATAGCCCCTAGGTTCATTCAAGCACGCAAACCCCTCCACCGCTACCGTAAAAAGGATATATTAATAAAAAATTTAAATGCACAATATAAAATATAAATAAAAACATAAAAGAAAGTCAAAGCAGTATTCAAGTAAAATAATAATAATAATAATAATAAAATATAGTGTAACCTCGGTTTTTGTCATTAATCTATTTTACAGTGCCAGATGATAACCAAAATGAAAGATACCTGAAATAATATTTCCTATAAAAATAATGTCAAACCAATTAATCTGTTCCAGGCACCTCTGACCTCAACCAAAGTGTCACAAATAAACCTCAACCTTTGCTTTTGACTATACCAGGGGTGGCCAACTCCAGTCCTGGAGGGCCGGATTCCTGCACAGTTTGGTGATCTACCTGATCAAACACACCTGATTCAACTCAGCAGGCAATTAGCAGGTTTCAATGTAGTGTCAGAGCACAAAGATCACCAAACTGTGCTGGACACCGGCACTCCAGGACTGGAGTTGGCCACCCCTGGACTATACTGTAGCCTAACTGACTTCCTGGTGTCTATCTAGGCATATCAGGATGCTGTGGAGAAAGCTGTGCAGTACGTGTCCTTACAGGTGCCAAAGCTAAAAAGTTTGTATGTGAGAGCCATAGCAGCATATGCCATGACACTCTTCGATGTTGGCAGCAGACATGCAGTAAAGCTGTATGAGAATCTTAAAAAAGAAGCTAAAATTAAAGGTAAAATTTTATTTTTTACAGACAAGCTCACACCATTCTGAAAATGACATTAGACATTTTGTCTAGATTTGAGATGTTTTAATTGCTAACTTGCTGTGTATATTTATTGGTCTTATCTGGCCTGACTGCTCTTGAATCATTTTGGACATATGATGTTATTTTATCTGTTGTGTGAATGTGCAAGTAAAGAGGATGCCAGTTGTTAACTATTCACATCTACATCTGTGTAATTTTATCTGTTACTGTGAGCACAGCATGAGCACAATAGTACATTTAGCTGTAAACTCAACATTCTTTAAAAAAATGGCTCTTCAAGGGTTCTTTGCTAAAGAAAATGGTTCTATGTGCAACCATGAACACTTGGTGAACCCAAAAAGTTGTTTGCATGGTGAAAAGGTTCTTCAGCTTGATGAGGAATGTGCTGTAGATGGTTCTATATAGAAACCTTTTGAAAATAACTCTACATAGTACCAACAAGGGTTCTTCTATTTCAAGTTTGACATCGTAATGATAGCAGAACCCTTTCTGGGGCTATATAAAACCCTATTCAAAAAAGGTTCTTTATAGAACCATCTACAGCACTTTTCTCATCAATCTGAAGAACATTTTCACCATGCAAACAACCTTTTCGGTTCACTAGGTGTTCATGGTTGTACATAGAACCATTTTCTTTAGAAAAGAACCCTTGAAGAGCCAACTCTTTTAAGAGTGCACTGTAAACATACTAATATTAAACATTTAAACATAAAGACATTGTTAAAGAACAGACTCCCAACATCACATAATCACATCAGGCTGTAGTTTCAATCAAAAGCTTTATGTGAAGACTTGTTTACTGGCTTGTTTTTGGGTGTTCATACAGAATCAAACATTCATTTTTATTCCTCTTGTTCAGGGCAGAGTGTCTACATGACTTAAATGACGTGCACTGTTTCTTTTTACAGAATGTAATCAGTAAAGTAATCCCATTACAATTATGGAGAAATAATCAGTTATTTGTACTGGATTACGTTTTTCAGTTACGACACCAAAACTGATAATAGGACACTACAAAAAACTTATATCTGCATAACCACTGGCCCAAATACTGTAGTGCATAATACAGTTTCTGACATTTTCAGGGGATGTGTTATTCACTGGTAAACTTGATTTTCTGAGTTTAGGAGACCCAGTTATTGTTCGGTTCTGGCAAGAAAATGATGCACCAGAGGATCCACTAAAACCAAACAAGGCCACAGCAACGTCGGTGGAGACCACTGTCTACATTCTGCTGACCACTTTACTCAGAGGAGACACAACTTATGCTAAACCCATTCTTAACTGGCTGACCCAGGATCAACGATATGGAGGAGGCTTCTTCTCCACTCAGGTATTGTTCTGCACTTTAACGTTTTAAAAGATCTTATTCTTCTTCACTTCTGTGTTTGTGTTTGTCAAAATTTATTTTTATAACCATTTCCCCACACCTTTAAAAAAGATTATTCTTCAAGGGTTCTTTAGTAAAGAAAATGGTTCTATATAGAACCATGAACACTCAAAGAACGCAAAGGGTTTAGATTGATAAGGAATGTGATGTAGATGATACAGAACTTTTTTGAAAAGGGTTCTATATAGTCCCAAAAAGGGTTCTGCTATTGTTACAATGTCAAATTTGTAATAATAGTGAAACTCTTCATAGAACAAAACACTTCTATATAGAAACATCTACAGCACATTCCTCATTAACCTGAAGAACCCTTTCACCAACCCATTGGGTTCTTTGAGTGTTCATGGTTCTATATAGAACTATTTTCTTTACCAAAAAAGCATTGAAGAACCAACTTTTTTAAGAATGTACTTCTATTTACACCTTACAATTGTTACAGATATATGTAAATGCTCTAATTTCTAATTGGCTGTCCTGTATTGTCCATTATTCAATAAAACTTCTTATACTTTTATGGAAGTACAGTAATGAGTTGAGCTGTACTGCTATAGGCAGAATTTGGCAAATATATTCATTTTGTGACATCACAAAAGCAACAAATTCAAAACAGGTCATTTTGCTAGCTTTGTTCCCATATATATGGACTAGGGACTGAATGGTACATTAAGCTACCTTTAACAATGTTTACATAAATCAAACTCCTGTATTTACAAAAAGCAAAGAAAGTGTAGTTTCTATAATGTGCACTAATAAGATAATGAATGCATCTTTTACTCCATATATTTAATATACTTATACTATACTCATATACTTTTACAGCCATATATGAGTGAATTTTTTACTCACTTTTAGCCATATATGAGTGAATTTTTTACTCAGCCATATATGAGTGATTTTTTTACTCACTTTTAGCCATATATGAGTGAATATTTTACTCACTTTTAGCCATATATGAGTGAATATTTTACTCACTTTTAGCCATATATGAGTGATTTTTTACTCACTTTTAGCCATATATGAATGAATCTTTTACTCACTTTTAGCCATATATGAGTGAATTTTATACTCACTTTTAACCATATATGAGTGAAGTTTTTACTCACTTTTAGCCATATATGAGTGAATGTTTTTACTCACTTGTAGCCATATATGAGTGAATGTTTTACTCACTTTTAGCCATATATGAGTGAATCTTTTACTCAATTTTAGCCATATGTGAGTGAATATTTTACTCAATTTTAGCCATATGTGAGTGAATATTTTATTCAATTTTAGCCCTATGTGAGTGAATTTTTTACTCACTTTTAGTCCTATGTGAGTGAATTTTTTACTCACTTTTAGCCATATGAGAGTGAATTTTTTTACTCACTTTTAGCCATATATGAGTGAATTCTTTTACTCAATTTTAGCCATATATGAGTGAATTTTTTTACTCACTTTTAGCCATATATGACTGAATTTTTTACTCACTTTTAGCCATATATGAGTGAATATTTTACTCACTCTGTTAAGTGACTGATTTTGTTTTTACATTACTCTTATCCAGAGCAACTTACATGTGCAGTCATATTACAATTGTAATTGAATGTAGTGTTAGAGGTCTTGCACAAGGACTTTTATTAGAATAGTGGGGCATATTTAGTGCCAATCTACCACACTACACTATACCAACTGCTATTTTTATCAGTAATACTTACTTATCGTTAAAATTATTAACCTGAGCGTCTTTAAAGCTGCTAAATGTATGCAAGGATCTCATCATCATTACAAATTCTCAATGCTGTTTTTCCAGGATGCTATTCTAACGCTGGAGGCTTTGACCAAGTACCGAATATTAACAAAAAAAGCTTTTCTAAAAATGGATGTTGATGTGTCCTACCGAAGGAGAGGCTCAATTAGCCGTATTTACCTCTCTCAGAATAATCCTGTGGGGAAACCTATAGAGGTAAGATTTCTGTTTCAATCGGTGAGTGAACCTTACTGCACTACAGCTCATTAGCTCTACAATCTGTCTTTTGTGTTACTCTGAAAAGGTTGTCCATGCTGATGATGTCATACTGAAAACAATGTTCACTTCTGGGGTCTCGTTTGCTAATGTAAGTGAATGTCCTGTAAATATCATCTGAATGTCATCTGATATGTTCAGTTCTCGCAATAATGGTGCCAAAATGATGGACATCTCTGGAATGATGCCATAGAAGAACCATTTTTGACTCCAAATTGGGTTTAAAAGTCTAGACAGCATTTTTCAATGCAACCACACCTGTACAGTCCAATTTCTTAGCACTGGGTAATAATCTATACACATTTACTTTACTCAGTGAAAGGACTGAAAACCTGCTGACTTCACATTTATAATAAGAACCAAAGTACATTTATTCAGTTCAGATTACTCCAGTGCCAGCATTACCCATTTGGGTGCTCTGACCACCACCACCAGAACACCATACCACCCCCCGGAAATTACCACTAATGCATTATTTGTCAGTGCATTTATTTCCAAATTAACTTCTCAATATTCATGTTTTTGAAAACAGTTGCAACTAAGTAAGAGGAGAAATTAAAACCTTGATAAAACACTAAACTAATTTTGCCACATGGTATCATTCACAATGAACAGGATTTTTCCCTTGCAAAGACAATGTATTTTGTCTTTAAGGTCATTATATCTTCAAAACAAGAAATGTGGGGGGGGCACGTTGTTTGCTAAAGGGTGCATTCGCTGTGGAGGGATTGGTGTGGGGGTGTTGACAAGGCAGCTAAAGGGTGTATTCACCGAGGCCATCACACAAGCTACAAACGCCACTGCTTATATCTATTAACATGCTTTACATATTTTTTTAATATGTTGTTATTATGATTACCCTTATCCTGATCAGAGCACTTGAGCACTGTATTTCTCAGAGAAAAGTATTCAAATTTATGTTCATGGCATGCAAACTTAAGCTACAGTTTATGAATGGAAACACTGAGCAACATAAAAGCTAGCATAAAAGTTCACAGTGTGATTGACCTGATTTAAAAAATAGGTACCCTATACAGTTTGGAATGACCAGGGGATGTGTTGTTTCTAAAATCTTTGCTTTAGTAAAATGTGATAAATTTGGTAAAATTCCAGAAACGTTGAGATTCTGTTTAAAATTTAAAATAAAGTAAATTAAACCAGAATGCAATTTCCAAATCTCATAAACCCATAATTTAATCACAATAGAACAAAGAACACATATCAGATGTTGCACGTGAGGCATTTTACCATTTCATTAAAAATATGAACTCCTTTCAAATTTGATGGCAGCAACATATTTTTAAATAGTTTGAATGTGGCAACAAAAGGTTGAAAAACAAGTGGTACTAATTAAAAAAATAGCTGAAAGAGTAATTTGCAGCTGAGACACATGACTGGGTAACATCCCTACAACAGATACAGCAGACAGAGACTTTTAACAACCATCAATAAAACTGTTCTTTAGAAATCCACAGCTAGTTGTTCTATGGCATTACTCCAGAGACCTTTTTTTGTTTATTTTAGGCAATATTTTGATGTTGATTACTGACCCATCTGTTAAATTCTGGTGGCATTTCATTAAATATATATTTTTTGCTTTCACAGTTGAGAACAGTTTACTATGAAACAATACAGAGCAATGACAACTGCCACTTTGACTTATCCATAGATGTTCACCCCCGTAATCCAGAATCGGATGGTAGGTTGATATATCTGATACGGTCAGTTTGTCTCTTTCAAAATGAGCATAATTTAACATAAACATGTTCCTCTGTCTGAGTAGAGCCTATGGAGCTATCACCACGGATTGTTGCCTGTGCCAAGTAAGTACACACCATTTGAAAACACCTGCCATTTATATTGTGTGAAAATTCTGTGATGAAGGGACTAACACAAATGCTCCAGTACAACATAGAAACAAGTCATTAATATTCAGAATGTGCTTCCTTTGTTTTTTACTCTTTTAGAGATCAAAAGTTTTGTGCTGATAATGACAAATGCTTATAAAATGCACTCACATTTTTCCACTTAGAGGTAGCCAATCAGCAAATACATGACTGGAGATTATAATGAGATTCTGCAGTTTAAAATGTTCCACCTTTATCCTAATTATTTTCATCACAATTAATCACCAAACTTTTTTTCAACTCAAGCAGATCTTAATTTTGGTGTCACAGACTAGTTGATGTACTTTAGGACATTGTATGTCTTTCAACCTCAATTCCAAAAACACTGGGACACTGTGTTAAATGTAATTACATGAATATAAAAACAGAATGTAATGATTACCAAGTCTCATTGACCAATATTATATTCAGAATAAAACATAGAACACATACATATCAGGTGTTGAAAGTTTTTGATGGCAGCAACACATCTAAAAAAAGTTGGCCAAGCAACAAACGACAAGAAAATAAGTGCTACTACTACAAAAAACAACAGCTGAAGGAGAATTTGCTGCTAAGTCATATGACTGGGTAAAAAAATAGCATTTTAGAGAGGCACAGTGAATAAAATATGGGTCTATGAGATTTGCAAATCATAGAATTCTGTTTTTATATACATTTTACATAGTGTCCCATCTTTTTTGGAATTGGGGTTGTACTTAAATATAGTGACAATGGAGAATGGTGTGTGCTTGTAGTTGTGAAGTTTATATTTTTCATAATTCATACTGTGTCCTAAACCACCCTGACTGGTCTATGAGACATTAATTAAAATCTGGATGCATTGTGAGCAGGTTGAATAACATTTTGGTGATGAATTTGATGGAATTATAATTATTGTTAGCAGTGATAGCCTTGGAGCTGTGGTTCTAAATTAAAGAAGCAAAATCTGGACTCCAAACATGTTTCAGCTGATTGACTAGATCGGGGTTCAGTAGAAAACTGAAGTCATTGTTTTAATTGCACCGCCACTTAACTGCATCCTTGCATCTCTGCAATGTTCATATACTTTATTTCTGCTACCTCACATGTACAGTATGTACTCTCTTTATAATGTATATATTATTTATTTGCAATAGACATATTCAAATTTCAACCACCTCAATGATTACTTACTGCACTTTAACACTGTACATTGCACTCTGGTTAGATGCTAACTGCATTTTATTAGCTCTGTACCTGTACTCTGCATAATGGCAATAATGTTTAATCTAAACTAATTGAAAATAATAAAAACAAAATTAAAACGAATCACAAACTAACCAGTAATGTTTACGTCACAGATATAAACCACATGAAAACGAGGTTGAGTTAGAGGCAGGGCACACAGTCATGGAAATTAATCTGCCCACTGGTGTTAGTCCAGTCATAGAAGATCTAAAAAGGGTAAGAAACACTTTTCAGGCTTTGTACGTTGTATTGCTGATGTCTACAAATATACAGCATCTGATCATTAAAAAAAGCTAAAACTATTCTCTTCACCTGTTGCAGTTTAGGGATGGACTTGAGAGCCGAATCTCTGACTTTGAAATAAATGGTGACCTTCTCACTCTCCAGATGGATTCAGTTTGTATTTGTACTTTTTTTCAAAGTTAATGACCATCATTAACATCTGTTAGATTCTAAACTGCTACTGAAATGTCTTCTAGATACCTTCAGATGACTTCTACTGTGTGGGTTTTCGAATTCAAGAGGTGTTTGAAACGGGCATGAACAGTGCCTCTGTGTTCAAAGTGTATGAGTTTCATGATCCAGGTAAAGTGTCCTGCTTTTTATAGCTGACAAAAGCCCATAACAGAGGTATGACAGTATACACAGATCAGTCACAACATTTCATAACACTGTAGAATGTTAGATGCACTAAGACAAAATTAAATTAATGTGTTGGATGTGGGAGAAATTGTCTGGTCTGAAGACCTGAAAGACAATCATTATGGTCAGACAACAGCAAGGCTTATGGTGAGCTCCAGGTCAGTAGTGGTCAGCTCCTACCAACTCCAGTCTCCAAATTCCCCAGATCTCAGTCCAATCGGGCATCTGTGGGATGTTCTACAACATCAAATCTAATCCACATCAGATCCACCCCACAATTTACAGAATTTAAAGGATCTCCTGCTGACGGCTTGATTTCAGATACCACAGGACACCTTCAGAGGTCTTGTAGCATTAGCGAGCCGGAGCTGTTGTGGTGGCATAGGGGAGGACCAACAGCATGTCAGCCATATTAGCAAATTGGTTTACATTTTATGGCTGATTACATGGTTTATTGATTTCCAATCAACAACCATGAACATAGCCAACCTCTGAAAAATAAAAACATCTGTACATTTAGTATTTAACCTTTTGAAAAATTAGAACACAAAACTTGGAACATAAAAAGTTACGGTAGTTAATGGTATGGTGTCCAAACTTTTGCATATGACATTTTGCCATTTATGCCATTTTTATTGTTTTCTGTAGACAATCAGTGTACGAAATTCTACTACTCACAGAGCCGCAGGCTTCTCAGACTCTGTGATGGTGTCCAGTGCCAGTGTATGGCAGGTAAGACTCGTATTAGTAACAAAGTGACCTAACTCAGTCTCATCTCACTAGAACACATCACAAAAAGCACTTAAAAATATTTGTACTAAGAGACTGAAATGAAAATGTCAAATGCATACATTATAATAATAATAATAATAATAATAATAATTATTATTATTATTATTATTATTATTATTATTATTATATTTTTTTATTTTGAATTATTGGAATTTTTAGAATTTTATAACTTTTAGTAGTCAGGCTGTTTTTTTTTTTTTTGTTGTTTTTTTTTAAGCCAAAAACTGAATATGGCTTCCCACTGTAAAGCTTTGATAAACCTGTTGTGGACTCTTCTCTTTTACAGCGGAGTGTTGCAACTTCAAGACCAACATAGATACTAGCATCACTGTTAAACAGAGAAAAGAGGACGTGTGCAGAGACAATATTAAATACGGTAAAGCCAAATACACATAGTACATAAACTAATGGAGAATTCCAGCAAATTTGTGATTATCAGTATATAAGTAAAACTACTCAGAGTTCTCTTCTATAGTTGCTCTTAACTATGCATGTATGGCAGATGTCTGCATGCCAAATTCAATATTTCAGTCCAATTTTGCATAAGTTTAGTTTCCCCAACCAGAACAGATGTTTGTTTTACAGCTGGTGTAGTCTATAATACCATCACATTTATGAGATGGTAAATTTAATGAACAGATTATTAAATTATTTTATGAGGAGTGGGGGATGCTTAGAGTATAGACAAATGTATGAGAATTATGTGTTCTGGGCGCAAATAACATTATCATAAGAACTTACCTATTTGAAAGCCAAATTGTATTCATTGGTTTGGTGGTTAGCATGCTCGCCTCTCTGCACTGAGGACTTGGGTTCAATTCACCATCTGGGTGGAGTTTCCATGTTCTTCCCATGTATGTGTGGGTTTCCTCTAGCATCTCCTCTCACAGTTCAAAAACACAGAGGTCAGGTGAATGGGGTACTGTAAATTACCTTGGTGTGTGTTTGTGTGTGTGTGTGTGTGTGTGTGTGTGTGTGTGTGTGTGTGTGTGTGTGTGTGTGTGTGTGTGTGTGTGTGTGTGTGTGTGTGTATACACCAAACAATGGATTGGTGCCCTGTCCTGGCCTTGGCTAGGAGAGTCTGTAATGCCCTTCCCTATACCTGGTCAGGGGCTAGGGCACTAACCCTGATCAGGATTAAACAGATAACATAATGAATGGATGGACCTTTAGACCACATGCCTAATTCCAAGAATGGCCCTATTCTCATGCCACTGGAACCAGGGCCAGAATATTACAATCAAACCTATCAGAAGTACCTCAAGTACTAAAATATTTTATGTAACAACATTTTGTGAGCCATGAAAAGCTATTAGACATCTGGTTCCCATCACTACCGCTATGAGAAATTAGGACTTGGTACATTGTTCTACAATTAAGTGTTTCATAACTACTTTGATTGATTTTGTTTAAAAAGAACTGTTTTACTGGTGGAATTTTTCTTTAATGAAATCACATGTAGAAGCTGTTTGAAACTGTTTTACTTTTCAGCTTTTAAGGTGAAAATTACATCAACTGCAGCAGAAGGAGATTTTCTGATATACAATGCCAATGTGGAGCAAACACTTAAGAAAGGTATTGCTTTACTTCATAAGTACATAAAGATGTACTTGCTTGGTGTAAAATGGCCTTTATCAACCTTTCAACTCAAACGTCTTCATCACAGGATCAGAAGACATTAAAAAGGATTCAGAAATTGGCTTTGTGAAGAAGGCAACTTGCAGCTCAACCAATCTGGAAATGGGAAAGCAGTACCTGATTATGGGTGCAGAGATCATGCAGCTTCGAGTGGGCCGCAGCTTCAGGTGTGCATATAAACTTTACATCATTTTGACCAACATAATAAAATCCATTCAAAGACATGAGCTCATTTTCATAGATACTTTATGGAAATAAAGTATAAACAATGTTTAACAATTATTGTTCTTGTAATCACAGGTATAAGTTTCCTTTGGATTCACAAGCTTCGGTTGAGTGGTGGCCATCAGACTCTGACTGCTCGGGAGGCCTTTGCAGACATTTTGTTAAAGTTTTAAGTGACTTTGAAATTGATTTCACTTTAGATGGGTGTAATGGTTCTTAGGCAGCTTCAGATAGGCAGCCTAGTGCCATTTACTGATGCTAGAATGTTAAAGGATATGTTTGAAAAATTTATTTTCAATTTATTCAGTGGGTGGTGAGGTATGCTTGATTTTCTATAGTTGGGATGTGATAAACTGACTTAGTCTAAAACTGTAGTTTGCATTCATAGCATAACCACCTATGTAGTTCCATTCAAATAAAGTCAATTCTACACAATCAAATTCATATGGTTCAAACCTTTCTTCACAATTTCTGGATTATTTTTGATGTGCAGTCTGTTCATCAAATTCTGATATGAAAAAGATCATCAGTCATGATATCAGTCATAGTTTTTAACCTTGGGTCTATGAGAAATTTCAAATTTCAGGATTTGTGTTGTTCAGAAAAGTTGGGACGTTTTCGAAATATGTAATAACGACTGAAATCTAATGTTTTCACTTCAACCTTTATTTAAGTGAAGTTAAAGTGACACACTGACCAATGTGCTTGCACACAGAAGCATTTGACCCATCCATGAAGTAAAACACACATACACACACTGGTGAACTAGTGAGCAGTGAACACATTTGCCCAAAGCGATGGGCAGCACTATCCTCAGTGCCTGGGAAGAAGTTGCAGGTTAGCTACCACTTCAGTTTTGTTGGTGGGCTCAAAAAAAGGAACAAACAAAAGGACAAAGAAAAGCTTTTCAGTGTTTTCAATGAGAAACTTATGGAGCCTCTAATGTTTAAATAAATGTGCAGCCACAGCTTAGTAATGTGTGGGAAAGCAATAGTGATGGCCTGTCCAAGACTAACTAAGGCTTGAGAATGATGAGAATGATATATTAAGTAAATTGTGTCCATGCCTTAACCATCTTATTTCCACACCTTAGTAAGTAAGTCATATTGGTGACGTCTTAACTATCTCATTCCCTCACCTTAGTAAGTCATGGCCACGCATTATGGTGACTTTTATTTACAGAGGTTGTGACCTTAAGGCTATTCTATTTGTTAAATATCAACAAATTTAGAAACTGAAGACTACAACACTCAAAAAAAAAAGCAGGAATAGAAGCGAAACAAGACCAGTTTCAGTTCATGCGGGCGAATTTATGAGGTGGAGAGTTGTTGTGCACCTGGCAACTCTGCTTAAACCTTTCAGACCCGAATTATGTTCCAGTAATTTAAAAAAATATACGAATGCAGTTTTCTGTCTGTAATGAACTCCAAAACAAGACTCAGTAAAAAAATCAAATATAATACTTTTAATGTCATTTTTTTTAAATGTCCAATGCGGTGGATGGTAGGTCTTAACAGTTGTAAAGCAATGCTATATAATCTGAATAGTTTTATGATTTGTTTGTATATCCTTTTTGATCATAAACCTGGTCCATAAACTGAAACTGCTAGGCATGAACTAAAACTGCTATCCAAATTTTGAGAACATCTCTCATTATGAAAAATAGTATATAACATTAATCAAGAAAAAATTAGTCAAAATTATGGTTGCATTTATAAAAATAGTATTTCATATATACTATTATATATACTACAAATATTAGCAAAAATAGCTATAGGTGCATATTTTTATTTTTATGGACAACAATGGGAGTATTGGAGTAACAATATTTAACAGACAGCTACGTTCACCTTCTCTTGAGAGTCTTGCACTCTCTGCATCTTCATCATCACCATCATCATCATCACTAATAAATTTTTTAATTTCTGATATGGTTCCGGTGCCAATTAACTGAAGCACTTCAAGTGCTGTGTACTTTGTACAATAAATATTTTTAATCTTATTTTACACTGTATTTAACAGATTATTTGTTTGTATACACTGCAATTGCATTAAGACCCACTGTCCACTGCAATGGACAATATTTTTAAAAACCTGTGTTTAACTTTCTAATTTTACAACTGATATTGAACTTTTTATTTCACAAACCATCCCTTAAGAGTAAAATTAACTCATAACATGAAGAAAAAAAGTATTCTAAAATAGATAAAAATTAGTTAAAATGAACCCTTACTCTCCTTGGCTGGAGTGCTGCCATTGCTAACTTCAGTGTGCTTTTTTTTTGTTCCCAAGGCAGTGGGCGGGGCTAAGCTGTTATTTGATTGGTTGGTAAATGTCTGTTCTGATGAACAACAGGTCTCAATTGGTCTTTTGTGCAACAAAACATAAAAAAGGAAGAAAACATGTGATGTCCATTGCAATGGATGCAGTGTCTGAAAGACGCTTCGGTTTTCATACGTTATACCGAAATGTGTGACCATCGAAATGTGCGACCTTAGGAGGCGCTATTTCGTAAGAGACGTCTCTCTTATACACACACACACACACAGTGAGAGAGAGAAAAAGTGAGAAAGAGAAAGGAAAAGAGAGATTAGAAAAGAGCTTACAATGTGGCATAAGAAATAAAACCACACCTGGACAGCTTTACGTAAGATGCGTAGTGTGCCCGCAGACGTGAACAGAAATTGTGAAATTTCTTAGCGTCTCCTAAAGTCACACATTTCGATGATCACGGATTTCGGTGTAACACCGGAAATAACGTCAAGCAACAAAACTGCGCAGTCGACGTGATTTCACAGTATAATAAATGAACGGGGTTTTTTTTACATTTCATGATAACAGAACCTTTACTCTTTATTAACAACGGGTTGTTTAAACGTTTTTCTATATAAATAGTTTGCAAAAATGTCTCGTCAGTCCGTCCTCTACTGTTCACTCGCTAGCGAGCCGTTAGCTAACATCCGCTAATACGCGTCCCTGTGTGTCAGTCACCATGGAAACATTACGAGTCAGTTAGCTGAGCTAAGTTAGCTATTCAGGCTCAGCTGCGTTCTAATAATAGATAAATACGTCTTAATGACACGACAGTGAACATGTGTCAGGAGTGAGAACAACAGTAAGTTTAAACTGCTTAATTATTAGCTTTATAAAGTTAATTAACGACCCATAGGCTAGCTAACCTAACCTCCCTACCTAACAACCGTTTATTTGAGTGCCTTGAATGATACATATACTGTTTGGCTGTTGAGTAATGCTTAATTATCTCAACATGGTATACCTTTAACCTAAAATGCGTAAACTTAGCTAAACTAGCCACTACCATGTTTGTAATTAGCCACTGTGAAAGCGAATCCAGTTACAAATCATGGTTGTCACCTACCCTAACAGCTAGTCTCTTTTTCAGATAGTAAATATGTTTCACAGAAACTTGTCTACGGAGAGACACAAAGCCTCCAACACACAATTAAGGGATGGTTCTCCTCCATTCAGCCACAGGAAATGTTTGACCTCATCCCACTTGAAGTCAGTAAGTCACATGGATTTAACTGCACAGAGTGAAGATGCAGCTCAGGATGGTAACTTGCATTTCTATACTAAAGACTGAATTTAAGATATTACAATAACCTCTAATCCTGGTATCCTAGTATCTCTGCAGTTAGAATGTTGGATTCACATATAACCCATGTGATTTGTAGATGAACAGACATGCACAGGAATAAGATACATTACCTATGGTCTGATCAAGAAGGTAACTAAACAGGACAACTTAGCCCTTCTGCATTCTTTGAACCTGTCCAGTACTCGTGGAGATAAATACTTCAGGGTAAGAGTTCCACAACTTCTGTCAGTCAAAGCCAGTGTTTGTTCTGTACTGTGTTTTGTTCATTTGATGTGCTTTCTACCTCTCCTAGTACATTGAGAACCTGGACAAATGTGACCGTCTTCAAGTTCTCAACCTCAGCTACAATGTCATTGAAAAAATAGAGAAACTGGAGAAGCTTCACAAGTTGCGAGAGCTGCATCTTTCTAATAACAGGATACAGTAAGGACTATATTCTCTAGTCATTTTTCTGATCACAAAACACATTTGATTATTATATAAAGATAATCCATTTAAACTGTCATTTTATTCTCTGCAGAAAAATCGAAGGCCTTGAGCACATGGCATCTCTTCAGATTCTGAATCTGGCCAACAACAACATTGAACAAGTGCCTGTCTGGTTAGCAAAGAAGCACAGATCACTTCAAATGCTGAATCTAGAAAACAACAAGATATTTTCGGTTGGTCTGGTTTTGACACATTTTTCAACACAAATTGTGAAAGCTATGTACCATTTATCTTTGAATGCAAAAACATAACTTAGAACTTCTATGTCTTGTATTGTATACAGACTGGATTGTGTAATTAGTATTGGAATTTAATGTTAATTATATGATTATATATCACTCACATTGTTCTTCACTTTTATCATATAGCTTCATGAGCTGACCAAACTGAAGCTTTTGAAAAACCTAACAGAGCTGAAGTTGGCAAATAACCCTGTGTCTAACCTTGCCCATTACCGCCTCTTCTTGGTCTTCCATCTGAGATCATTAGAAGTACTAGATGGTGAACAAATCAGTGAACATGAAAGAGAGCAAGCCCATCAGCGTTTTGACACTGGTACTAGATTACAGCTATTTCCCTATATATTTTCTCCAAAATGCATTATTTTTTCACTGACATGAGCATCTGCTTTCTGGCTTGCAGATGAGATTGAGCGTCTGGAGAAAGAGCTGGAGCAGAGAAGGACAGAAATAGAGCAACTTCAGCTGGAAAAGGCTGCATCACTGGAAGAACTGGAGCATCAAGAGAAGCTCCAGCAAAGCCTGTGGGAGAAGAGCGAGGAGCAACAGCAACATCAGGAAGAACTTGAAAGAGAGCTAGATACCAAGTCTGAACTGGTGAGAAATAGAGCTCACTTAGCCTACAGTGGGTTTATAATCATTTTTTGGTTATGCTATGAAACAAATATGCCTTGTAAGGTGCCCTAATATGTTTCAGAAATAAAATTCAGAAAAACATTTAACAGCTAGGTTTTTCATTACTTCAGTTGTATTTCAATCTGCTGCTTTGTTTCACACTCACATCACATTTCAGTGCATTTTTCTGTTATTAGAAATTGAACTAAAAATACCTGTATCCTCATTTAAAATATAATAGATGCCTTTGGACTATTTTTTCATTTTGACTGACCACTGACATATGCAGCAGATAGCTTTTAATATAAACCTTCCTCTCACCCTTGTCTAACCTCTCCTTGCTTGCTTCCTTCTCTTTACTCTTTCCTTCCCTTGGACCTTAAGCTGCTTTCCTCTTCAGTTCTTTCTCCTCTTCCTTTTTTTCTGTCTGCTGTTTTAAAGGTATTTGCTTTGTGTTGTAATTCTTTAAGTTGATAAATCCTACAGTCTCACTGTGCTTTTCCAGTCAAATAGTAACATGAGATGTCTGTGGGATCTTGATCTGGTCACACTTTATTTTTGTTTGTCTGACATAATGTATTCTTTTATAAACTGCCTTTAAGTCTCTGCATGACTCTTCCTTCTGCATGACTTCTTACTTTTCCATGCTGCATTATTCTCAGCCTCCATTGCCTGCTCTTCTGCTGGATTCATTCTGCAAGGTATTCAGTTGTATCCCATTGATTAGTGTTAGATTGTATGTCCTTGTGAATTGAACCATACATGACTTTCTCCTGTTTTTCCAGGTGCTTACTTAAAGCGTGATGTTAATGGTATGGCACTGCCATATTCATAAGCATGCTGCTAAGGTCCTGCATGTTGAGATCTGAAATTGTTAATATATAGAACACATACATTAACATGCCTTCTATTACAATATTTCCTATTAATGGGTTATCTAGTACTGAAATGCATTTTTTGGAATTTGTTTGCTGTGGAGTGTATTGTTTTGTCTGGAAGGTTAGAACCTGAAGTACTGACTATAAACCATGTTTGATTCATTCTGCAGCTGAAGCAGAAGACAAAAGAGCTGACTCGGGCCTGTCAGAAGCAGTACGAGCTGGAGCAAGAGTTGGCCTTTCATAAGATAGATGCGAAGTTTGAGCCACTTCCATTTTATCCCAGTCATGTAAGCTTTTGAGAGTAGTCGTATTGATATGTTTTGTCTGGACAGTATGTTAACTGGCTACAATGTCAATAGAGTTTCTTTGTGCCAAGTACTTACATTTCCATCTGCATACCTGTTTTTTGTTACAGGAATTACAGGATGATAATCTGCCAGATGAGAGTCCCTACATTGGTAAAGCTCGTCACAAAAGGAGAATTCTCACAGCAGATAGCACCGATACAGGGGTTAGAAGTTTGGCCACAGGGGTTTTCACACCTACAGACAAGCCAGGTGATGATGCGTCCAGGCATGATCTAGAGAAAGGTACTCCAACTTAAGTAATGAGCATACTGAGACAATTTTATGATGGTTTATCTCAATGTGAACTATTTTTTACATAATGAGTATCTGAGGAAGTAAAGTATAATTAGTGCTGGGTAATCTAGCACCAGTATAGAGTAAGCTGGTGTGGACAAATAAGCAGTTTATTATATTTTATGAAACAGTAGTATCCCTTTTACCACAGCAAAGGGTACTATAAACTGCAATAGTTTCATCAAAGCAAGATCAAAACAATACCAGTGTCTTAGAGTATTTATATATGCTATCTCTCAGATATATTACTTTTTGGGTATTTATTAAATTGAACAACTTCCATTACACACATCTTCTTTTCTGAATAAAACTTTCATAGTCAAAAAGACACAAAGTGCTGATAAAATGGACAAAGAGTGTAGATACAATGTGTGTGTGTGTGTGTGTGTGTGTGTGTGTGTGTGTGTGTGTGTGTGTACATGTGTGCTTAATGAAGAAGTGGACAGAGTGGGTTTGAGAACTTACACTGAAAACACTCTAAACTGTACATTTATAATTACTGTAACAAACTTATTATATAATATTATTATTATATTATTAGTGCACTGGACCTATAAAACTGATGCAACATTAATGTTGACCAGTCAAATGTTGTGTTTGTAGCCGAGGAGTGGCTGCAGCAGCTGCATAAGGAGATGGAGGGCACAGAGAAACAGATCCTGAAAGCCAGCGAGGATCTACGTCAACTAGAAGAAGCTATATCTAAAAAACAAGTGAGCTATTCATAATTTCTCTTCTTTTATTCTTAACACCCTGGAGTCTGAGGGTTTTTCAGACACTTTGATGTAGTCTGACATGCCTTGATTTTTTTTTACAAATTACATCCATTTAAAATGATTTTTTCCCAAAGTGTTACTCAGACTTTTGTTCAGCACAAACTCAACAACAACAGTATATAAACAGTAAGAGTGTCAAAAATCTATATTTTGAGTAAATCTGCTCTAACCTTAGACTTTCCAAAAACCTATTTTCAGATGTGCTGAAATATTGCGAAAAAAGACACTCTTAAGTATTTCTAGTGAAGACTTTTGAGCTCAGAACTAAATAAATAGAGGTGTTAAGGTTCACCTTTTTGCCAATGTGATTTGCACACAATGGAATTTGACCTCCGCATTTAACCCATTCGTGCAGTGAAATACACACACACACACACACACACACACACACACTAGGCTGTGAGAATTTGTGCATGAAGCGGTGAGCAGCCCTTATCCACTGGTGCCCAGGGAGCAGTTAGGAGGTTAGGTACCTTGCTCAAGGGCACTTCAGTCATGTCCTGTCGGAGGATCGAACCGGCGACCTTCTGGTCACAAGACCAGATCCTTTACAAACTAGGCCATAGCTGTGTGTTGACTAAACACTGGTCATTACAGTTTTTAGAAAAATATATGTAGTTGTATTTCTAAAGCTTAACAAATGTGTGGTGACGTGTTTCACTCATTCCGTGATTCCTAGATTGAATATTCATGAGATAGGTGTGAAGACTCAGGTTAAAGGTCTTTTGTTCAAGTTCCCATTCCACTGTTGGTAATCCACCAATGGAGTGTCCGAAATACCAATTATAATATGAATGACAGATCGCATAATATATCCATACAAATTCCATTTTGTTATAAGGCTTAAGATTGACAATAGTGAAAGACCATCTAACTGCTTGTGGACATTTACAGATTTCAGAGGCAGAGAAGGAGCATCTGAGGCAGAAGCTGCAGGGGAAAATACAGAGGCTGGGAGAGCTGCGACAGGAGGCAGAAACACTAGAGAAACAGCTGGACAGGCATGCTGCTGAGAAGGACCAGGCTCAGGAGGAGCTGGAGCAGCTGAAGGGCTTGTTGGAAACCCTGCAACCCGAAGACCCAAAACATGTAAGTAGCACTTCTGCTGCTACATAATTTCCCCATATTTTTCTGTACTATTCAAATGCAATTACCTGCTTACATATTTACTTGCATGTAATTAATTACAATTAATAAATTAATTGTCGGGCGGCACGGTGGTTTAGTGGTTAGCACGTTCGCCTCTCAGCGCTGGGGTCTAGGGTTCAAGTCCCCATCTGAGCGGAGTTTCCATGTTCTCCCCGTGTCTGTGTGGGTTTCCTCCGGGGACTCCGGTTTCCTCCCACAGTCCAAAAACATGGGGATCAGGTGAATTGGGTAATCTAAATTGTCCGTAGGTATGTATGTGTGTGTGTGTGTGTGTGTGTCTGTGTGTCACCCAGCGATGGATTGGCGCCTTGTCCTGGGCTTGGTTGATTAATGTAATGCCCTGCCCTGCGCCCGGTGAGAGGGTAGGGGACTAACCGCGACCCTGATAAGGAATAAGCGGGTGTGATAATGAATGAATGAATGAATGAATGAAAATTAATTGTCAAGAAATGTCCAAAAATGTAAGTAATGTTTGCAAGTTTTCATGAAACTCGAATCATAATTACCTCTACCGTTCAAAAAGTTTGGGATCATCCAACAAATTGACCATTTTCCTTACAACATACTTTTATTTCAGAAGCATAATCCCTTTTTAGTCATTTTGAGATGTCCCAAAACCGAAATAAATGCTCCTGCTTCAGATACTAGATCTTTTATAGTAGAACAGTGAGGTAGGACAGTGTTACTGCTTTTTAGTTCGGTTTTGGTCTTGTCTCCCATAAGTTGTTGACAGTGGGATTATAGGCTTTAGTACAGTTGTTTACTTTCCACTGGAAATTTAGCACATACATTTTCAACAGATATTAAAGGATTTGTTATGGAAAATGTTCAGTTTAATGGGTGGCCCCAACTTCTTAGAGGTAGAATATATGAGTGATCTATGAAGCTGGCATTGCTTTGACTTTTCTTTGATTGGATTGTATCCTTCAGTATATAGTATAATTCCATGAGTGATGCAAAACCTGTCGATACCAGTATACTGATTAAATATCACACAGCATAATAATGATCCTTTACTTCCTCAGTCACTTATGTAAAAAGTAGAGAAAAAAAGAATCGTCATCAAAAATAAAAAAGTGTTGTCATGTAAAATTCAATATGTAGATCAAACAGCCTAAACAAAAACAAATGATTGTGTGTATGATTGTATTTGTTTATTGCAGAACATCTGCTCAGTAAAAGGCCAAACAACATTTGAATCCTTAAGATAGAGCTATACTTGCAAGCTTAACAAAAGCAGCTATCCTAATGTTGCCCTGGTTCCAAATTGACAACAAAGCTAATGTGTGGAAAACAGCATGATTAGCATCCCCACGGAATACATGGATAGTTTGAGGAGCCTAATAAGGGTACTGAGAGAGAAACATAAACTAGGTGCATATCTCTTTAAAAAAAAAAAAAAGTAAGGAACTTTGGGTGGAGCCTAAAAAGTTGCTCACTCCCTCTTAGCATGGTATTGTCATAGTCCAGTTTCAGGCAGTGATTGGTGGGACAGAGAGTTTCCTGTGTTGATTCAAAGCAGGCGCTAGAGGGAGAGGAGGAAGAGCACAGAGGATCAGTGTCTCTGCATCGAGGGGGGGGTTCAAGTCCAAAGGAGGGGGCATTTTCCTGTCGTGGCTGGAGCGTGCAGGAAAAAGCTTTGTGGCTAAAAGTTAACAGGGAGAAGCAGAGGAGCTAGCTGAGACAGGAAATGCTGGAGCTCAGCAGAAAAACCTCCCTGTAGCCTCTCCTGGGGCTTTTACAGGGGAGAATGGGATTTGTGGTGATGTGAACAAAACAGCGGCTGTGTTTCAGTAAGTTCCCCATTTGAGCACGGGAGGGGCACATGGTTTGCTTCTCAAATTCTTTTCTTGTGATTTGCACATCTGTTTTTCATGTTACTGTTCTTGTGCTAGGTGCATAAAGATGCACAATTTCTTAATATGCTGAACATTTTCAATAGTCTTGTGCCTCGTGTTTTCCTCACTTTCATTCTGGATGACAAGCTTGTTATTCGCAAGGATACTTAAGGTATGAGGTTGTTAGTTTCAGGATGACAATGACAAGCATCTGTTTAGAAAATAAGTTTGTTTATCTGGCTTTTTATAAACAGACTGCACCATTGGATACACCAACGCAAATGCATGCAAAGACAGTACAACGTGTTGTTTATTTGCCATGAAAGTTTAATAGAGTGAAGTAACGGATGGGAAATTAAAATTGTGGTATGATTTCATAATAAACAGTATAATGTAGGGCTGTGTTTTAAGTTTGCCATGAACTGACTAGGAATTCTGTTTAATCTTGTTTAATGTATTGCTTTATACACTACTGTTCAAAAGTTTGGAATCCGTAATATTAAAGCAACTTGGTTACAGATGTGTAAAATGATTCTGATATATTAAACTTGTTGATATATTAAACATCATATGTTTCAAATAGTAAGAAGCTGTAAAAATGCAAGTTCTAATAACATTATCAAGAGTATAAGTAAATGGTTAATGAGATGGTTAAGTTAAATTTGACCCATTTAATGCACATTGCTCTTTCTTGTACTTACTTGATCATTCTTTCACTATTCTGAGAAAATTTGTCTGTTCACACTCAGTGTTGTTTCCGTTTCCTGATTTATCTTCTTTATGACAAACTATTAAACCACTTGGAGAATCTGCACCTGAGAATGATGTCAAACCTTGATGATGAAGCCTATTTCTAGTTTGTCTCCTGCCTTTCTTACAGACTCATGTAAAGGCTCAGGTGGCCAGTAAGAGTCAACTGCTGGCCATCATGAGCAGGAAGCATCGTGAGCTGGAAGGGCGGCTGGATGACATGCTCACACGTATCACCAAAGAGACACAGGAAATAAAAGATCTGGAGCAACAGCTCACAGAGGGTAAGAGGCTGTAGATGTAGGAAAATGCATTCAGATAGGTTTTGGAGTGAAATCATTGTTATATCAAGGAAAAAAACTTCCACTTGAAGGTCAAAGGGACTTAACATATTTGATCTAAAACCATTCTAAAAAATATTAAATTCTGGGAAGAGTAAATGGAAGCTCTTCAGACTGAGTCTATATGTCAGTGTTTTTGATTATTTGCTCCTATTTATTTATTTTTATATTTGCTTCAGGTCAGATAGCAGCTAACGAGGCCTTGAAGCAGGATCTAGAGGGCATAATCTCAGGACTACAGGAGTACCTGCATGGTGTGAAGAACGAGGCTCGACGTGCCCAGTCTGACTGCCTGCGTTTGCAGAGGGATAAAGATGCACTACAGCATCTTCTACAAGAGAAAGAGCAACAGCTCAGCCAACTACAGCAGGAAGCATCACGGATCAGTGAAAGCACTAAAGAGGCAAGAGAGGACCAGTTACTTATTTAGCCTTTATTTTTTGTCCCAAAAAATCTACATGAATAACATCTGTAAAACAATCTTTACATTTCATTTAGATAGATGTGACCATATTTATTGTTATGGTGATGAATTGTGTCATATTACATTATAATATACTTTGTTGAGAGTATTGGTATTGTCAGTATTTAAAGAACACTGACCACCTTCTTGTTTTGTTGCAAAGAAAGAATATAAAATGTAATTAAAATGTAGTGTTTGTGTTTAATGTCAAATAAAAATATTTGCATTCATAGTTTTTAATTTTTAAAACTAATAAAATTTTTAAATAGGGATGCCCTTTTATTTGCAATTTATTTTGATGATTTTTTCTTTATTATTTGTTTGGCTGATTTTTGTATTATAAAATGAGACACTACTTTTTTTCCTTTTGAACAGGTAATAACTTATTAAACCTCAGAAACATTTAATGTTACTAATACTAAAGCTTATCCTAATATTTTACTAATAGCTTACCATATATTTACTTATTAGAGTTATTCTTACTCTTGTGAAATAAGGATTTTGATTGTTTACACAACAATAATTTTACTTCAGATACATTACAGCACTCAAATATAGTATGTGTTGATTTGTTCAGGAATTGTTGCAGCATCAGGAGGAACTGGAAGCTGTGAAGAGGGAGAATTTAGAGCTGAAGCAAGCTCAGGGCCAGGTCAGTGCCTATGAAGCTGAACTGGAAACTAAGCTGCGGGACAGAGACACTGAAGTTGGCGAAATAAAGGAGGAGTTAGGGCGTCTGCAACGGCTCAGTCAGGTACATACTGTTACGTTATTATGAGATGCCTTTTTGCTTTGTTTATTCATTTTCCAGGTGTTTTAATAACAGCAGATATAATTGCAATAAAATAGGATTGAAGTTTATGGGTAAATTATAAAAGGTCTGATTCATACCTGGCAATTAAAGCATGAACTGATTTTATAGTATTTGTCACATGTGGATTGTACAAACCAGATTCCAAAAAAGTTGGGACGCTATACAAATTGTGAATAAAAACTGAATGCAATGATGTGGAGATGGCAAATGTCAATATTT
>BRDA01001447.1:24275-46876 GCA_036984385.1 Crenuchus spilurus | reverse complement strand
TTCTGAGCATCATCAAAATAAATTAGAATATTTTTTGCTATAGTTTGAATCTAATGAAGAAACAAATGGAAACAAGTTCCCACTACGAACTTGAACGTGTTGATACAGAGCATAAACATTGGACTACACTGACATTTGATTAACATACTATGTAATTATAATAATATGTAATGAGAGAATTATATTTGAATAGTACTGTATAGCTAAATAAGTTCAGCCACGTTAAGGTCTCGACTTCTAAATGTTAATATAATTAATAATTAATTATAATGTGTTTAATTATGCAATTACTGTTAAATAATGTAGCAAAATGACTGTAAAAACTGTACACTTCAAAGGGTTTACTTACAAAACCAGGTGTTATCTTTCTGGTGTTTACCATATGTTGCCGTGACTGGTATTACTAGTGGTATAACTAGCTACAGACCTTACTTTGCCTTGCATTAAGCATGCCACTTCATAAGTTTTGTTTTTACTTGTAGCTGGAGCACTCTGCTCTGCAGGCCGAGCTGCAGAAAGAGAGGCAGGCTAAAGAGAATGCTCTGGCCCAAATGCAACTGGCTGCAGAGAGAGAGATGGAGAACAACAAGCTCCTGCAAGAGCTCAGCAAACTGCAGGTGTGTCATCTCAACCAGTAACAGTTTGAAAATGCACTCTCAGATGTTTGCTGTTGCCATGACCTGAGCAGAAATAATGTATCCCATAATGTAGCCTCTGTTTGCTTTTTTTCTTATTGTATCAATTTGTTACCACAGAGAGAGAAAGGTGATCTAATGGTCAAGGTCAGTGCCCTGCAGAATGACTTAAAGCAGGTCAGGAGGGAGCTGCTATGCCCTAAGCAGGTGTCTAAGCACTTGGAGGATCTGAAGAGAAGCATAACCAAAGGGCCAGGAGAATTAAGGTAAGGGAGCATGGTAGTCTGGAGTGAAAATCTACTTCATTCTTTTGTTGGCTAGTTTCAGTCTTGCATGTTCTGATATGATTCAGTGTGATATAAAAAAATCACTAAAAGAAATGTATCTTGCTGAATATGGACAGTATGCTTAAAGCTTTTTTTACTTGATGAAAATACATAAAATGCTTAAAAATGACCAATGAATGTTATTTTAAGAATTTCAGTCAATTCTAGCATTCCAAAATAAATGGTTGAATCAACACCTTAAGATTTGTTCACCTCAATAGATATATGTTTTTACATCCCTATTATATGAACATACAGCATATATATAAATAGAATAGTCAGCTGAGTTGTGTGCTAATGATTGTTGATTCTATTAACAGCAGGTTTAGTAGGGATGGGGATCTGCTGGGTGAGAGCTTGGCTGATCTACAGGAGGAGCTGCAACGCACTATCTCTGCTGCATTCAGAGACCGAGATGAGGCCCAGCAAGGTCAGGACAGACTGACACATGAAGTGGCCTCCCTCAGAGACAGGCTCAAGAACTACCAGCAGAAATACGAGAGTGCATGTGAAGAGGCTGAAAAGGCCAGGGTATGTGTATTTTTATGTCAGTCATTACTACATTTCAAATGATAAGGTTATATATGCTTAGTTTTCCTAATGTCTCCTCCTTTACTGTGGAGCCATTGTTCTATACAGTTTATTGTATAGTGTTAAGTTTTCTCTCATCGAAAACACCTGATGAAACTTCTCATAGCATAAATTAGAAATGTATCAAACTATTTTCACCTGCAGAGATACACACAGATATGGTTATTTCAGTGTGCTGCAACAACTTTCTGTTCCCTGAGCAGGCAGCAAAGAGGCGTGGGGAGGAGGCTGAGCTCCTCAGGCTGAGGGAGGACCTGCAGGATACACAAGAACAGCAGTACTTGATGATTAAGCGTCTGCAGGAGGCTGAGAGCGAGAGAGATCGTCTCCTCACTGAGCTGGAGGAGCAAGATAAACTGGCAAGTGCAAATTGGAGAGTTAATTTAAGGAGAAGGAAAATGCATGGATATGTGCTTGATTTAGAGGTGGACTTAGGGGAACTATATTACAGTCCAAAACATTTTCATTACACACTTTTTCTAATTTTTCATTATTCTAGTATGTTCATTTTTATGGGATATTTCAAGCTGCACTAAATCCAGTTAAGCAGGACCTATTATCTTTTATAATTAAACATGTTTTTATGTTGTGTTGATATCCACAATATGTTCAGAAAAGTATATTGTAATATAATTTTATCCTGATATTGTCTCCCCCCGATCTATTCACTTTTTCAAAAATGCTCACCATCTAATGTTTAGTCTTGAAGATATGATATGTGTTTGTGTGGATAGATGAAGGCTGAGGACACTCAAACCCAGGAGCAGCTGCAGTCTCTGAATTTGGAGTTGAGGGAGCTTAGACGATCCTTCACCGCTGCAGATCAAATGACTGCCCAGCAACTAAACACTGCTAAGGACCAGCTCCGTTCACTCCACAGCACTGTGCAGAAAATCAGCCATGAGAGAGCAGAGGTACACACACAGCTGGCTTGAAAAATCTGGATTGGTCCTTCTATGTGTAACATTCTGGCATTTTATCACATTTTATATTTTGGATGTAGGATGCATTGGAACTTAAAGAATCAAGGATACAGGCAACTCAAGCCCTGCAAGATCTAATGAAGGCAGAGGCAGATATCCTGGTTCTGCAGAAAATCCTTAAAGACAGGGTAACAATCATTCATACACTTGATAAAGAAGCTTACCCAAGATTCTCCATTTTGTTTATTTAAACAATGTGAATGCTTCTCTTGTAGGCTCTTGTAATGGATATGGATAGCCCTAATACCCCACACTTCAGCATTCACCAGCAAGAGTTAGCAAGACTGAACCGAGCTTTGAAAAGACAGCAAGCTCAGATCAAAAAACTCCGAGATCAGTTAGCCCAAGCCAAAGAAGGTGACTGTCTCAACTAAGAGAATATCAAATATCTCATTGTCCAACAATGAAATGTTTTCCTAATTTATGTTGTCTGTGTAGATAACAGTGGAAACCTGGAGGACCTGCTTGAGGAGATAGAAGCACTTAGAGAGACTCTTCTGCAGCAGAATAGTTACCTGTCTAGTTTTGTGGATGCTCCACGAAATGGAGGATACTGGTACTATGTACCACCGTGCCAAAATGTAAGATGCTGTATAGAGAACAGCAATGCTGAACTTTTTTTGACAGTTGTATTGTTGAAAACCTGATTTAAGGTAAAGCATCTGTCTTTGTGTGTCTAGTCATCCAGCCTTGGGTCTCAGGGCACTCAAGACTCTGGTCTGGGCTCTCAACACTTGCAGTCTCCAGACCGAGGCAAGCATTTCAGAGGCAGACAACACAAAGAGACAAGACCACCTTCCAATACAGGCTACTGGGTCTATTCCTCCTGTCCACATGACCCACATACTCTAGGAGGAAGAGGTAGTGACTATATAACATGTAGTCATGTGCAGGAACTTAAATGGCTTCCTATATGATTTTCTGTATAAGCCATTAAACTGTGGCTTGTGTGCTTATGTTGTACATTAAAGGTTCATTAGGGAGACATTACAGCAATTAGTCAGGTATATACAGCATATTGAGTGTATTTTATGATCTACATAGTGCACTGTATTTAAAGCAGGGAGCGGTATAACAACTGAAACTCAGTTGTGTTCTCCGCTCATCATCCTTTCATTATGTTCATCACTTTTTATAAAAGTCAAACTTTATTTAAATGTATTTGCAGTTTCTGTATATTCACTGTCATTGTCAAATAATGAATGTAACTACAGATGGCATAATGATATAAATAGGTATCATTATCAGGCCTATATTGCAGAAAATGTGGATCAGACTCTGTAGGGGAAATCATATAACAAATTTAGCCTGAAATAACAGATACTTACATGTTATGTTTTTGTGCATTTTTTCTTGTGGGTAGTAGAGTAATAGACTTAAGCATCTCATACTAATCTTTACGTTCATCTTAGGTGAACAGCTTCAAATAAAAGTAGGGCATTTTCAAGCTTAGAAGTATAGTATTAGTCACAGAAATATGTAATCAGTTTTGGTATCTATCGATACTTAAGGAAATTGAGCCACCTCTAAATGTAACATGACTTTTTTTAAGTAATATTGATTCCTGTGTATTGGCACATTTGTTATGAAATTTAAGCACAAATGAAGCCATAAATAAAGGTACAAACAAATAAATTGGTAGATTAAAGGAAAAGAAGTTTGGGTCCCACAGTGACCATATCTTGACCAGATGAACAAATCTGTTTTGCATTGTAAGCTTATCTTCATTTTAAACCTCTGTTCCCTTTAGATCCTCCATATGGAATCAGTGATGGTGAGAGTGAAGAAGATGGTGTTAGGGGAACTCATTTCTCTCCTCCACCAGGCTCCGTCATCTATACTGTGCCCCCTGATGGCACCCGACTCCCACCAGGCACAGTTATATATGCTCCCCCTCTACCTGGCATGTCTGTCATCCCTGGTGCAGTATTTTATGGCCCTCCTCCTGATGGAGCCAGGCTTGTGTATGGACCTCCTCCCAGCGGACTGCATATACCGCTGATCCCTAATGGGTTTCTGCAGTGCAATGTACCTGGCCATCAGGATATGGTGAGCCATTTGAAAATGAAGGCAATCGGTCATGTGATATTCATCAAAATTTGTTGCTTTTTCACATTTTGCCACACTTAATTTGCCCTGTTGTTCTGTAATCCTGTCATGTTCCTGGATTATGTAAAATTTATTGGGTATTTTTGTTTCATTTTATGTTTATTTATATAGAAAATGTGGTTGTTTAAAGTTTCTGCCATGCTTTATATTTGACTTGTTTTCTATTGAATTGTGTCCATCGTAGCATTCAAAGTGTCATAGAATGCTCTATGGGAACCCTCCCCAAGCAGGATGTCACATATGGCCCCTAAATGTTTTCGAAATGGGCTTGATGACAAGAGGTTCGTTGCTGATGATTATACATTTTGTTCTCCAGGAGCACTCTCTGAGAGAAGCCCAGCATGCCTTAAAGGAACAGCAGTCAAGCAGTGCAATGAATGAGCAGGAGCTACTCAAGCTGGAGGAGCAGCGATCAGATTTGCAGATGGATCTCAAAGAGCTGCGGCACACCATGAGCCGACTGCAGCGCCACAAGTCCGTTAGCCCACCTGCTCTCAGCCTTCACAATATGCTTACACCTGCTCTCAGCCTACTTTCATCCTACACAACAGTCTCACACCTGTTCATGTCCACCCAGTTTGCAGCCTGCAGATGTTCTTTTGTGTTTTGTTGACAGTAGATGGATGGTTTCCAGATCTGCACTAACATCTTTAATCCAAGATATTTCCAGTTGCTGACAGATTTCACATTCACATTTGTGTGAAGTCTAAGTCTAGATTTCTCCTTGCACCTGCTTAAGAATTGAGAGCAGTACTGTGAAAAAATTATGTAAGAGAACATTGAATCTATACATTTGGGCAATAAGGGTTTATTATGCCTTGAAGAAGTACAGTATTTGCACTCACCATATAGTACCTGCTTCAGCTAATCAATACTTCATTGGCTTAAATCTGCTACTGTTGGAATTGAAGTCCAAGAACATCCATGCAATGGCTGGAGTTGACTAAGAAGTTATTACTTTCTCTTGTATTTAGATTTATTTACAATTATTGATCTTTCACAGACAAAAACACATACTGCAAAATAGTTAAATTAAAATTATTTACACATTAAAATGTTTTGTCTACATCTTCTGCACAAAACTATGCTTTAATTTTTGTAATTGAATTTGGACTGGGTATTGTTTTTGGCTGTAGGAGGTTGTTGGAGAGTTCAATAAGCCATGCAGAAGAGGAACAGTATGTCATGGGTGAGGTTGAATGCCTTGAGAAAACTCTGGCAAAACGTAGAACAGAGCTACGAGAGATGGAGCGACTTTTGCTGGAGGCTGAGGCAGACCTGAAGGATACCAGAGCTAAGGTTGGGAAAACAGCCTTACTTTAGTACATTTCTATTTATAAGGTGGCATATAATACACTTTGAGTATTTTCACTTCATTTCAAGATTTTAAATTAAATCATGTCCTATACCTAATTTTAAAGTACTGTTGTTTTAATAGTAAACATTTGTGGATTTGTCTCTGCAGACCAAAGATGCTGCACTAACCTGCAGTGAAGCCAAACGGAGGTTACAAGAGACAGAACATGAGCTGGAAGAGATTGAAGTGCAAGCTCAGGACAGTGCCAAACAGCTAGTACACACCAAACAAGAGCTCCGGTACCACTATGTCTAACTTTATTTAGCAAGATGGCAAAAGTCGTTCCTCCTTTTTTTTTTACCTTTGGAATATTCATACTCCACATTTGTCATAGGGATCTGCAGGATGAAGTTCAGGAACTACAAAAACAAGAGCAGGATCAGAAGAACACATTACAGCAAGTAGAAAAAGTGATTGCATCTCAAGATGCAGAGTACCAAGAGGTCAACAGAAAGCTGCAGCGAGCAACCAATAAGTAAGTGCTTGCTTGATCTGATTAGTTCAGGTCAAGGTCTCACTTGGCTTTTTTTTGCCATAACTATTCTCTGCTTGCTATACAGATTAGATGCACTGCAGGATAAGCTGAGAGAGACACAGAGCCTGGAAGCAAAGCTCATAAAGAGCTGTAAAGAGGCTGAGGTCCTTCTAAACCAGCGCAAAACTGAACTAGAACATCTGAACGGCCAGGTATCATTTACTGATTGTCTCAATATTGAGTCATTGTCATTTTCTGCACCATGTGTGACCATTGGTTCTTTTTTGGTAATTTCACTATTTCCCATATTGACTATCCTATTTATAGTAATGTGATTTGGACCTGTCCAAAAATTGCCCAAGACATGTACACTGTTTTACATTAGTCATATTTAATCTGATCTGAATATTATTCTGCATCCAGAAACACCTGATAGACAGCAAATCCAGAACCACACATAAGTGTAGAAGCTAGAGACTTTGATACCAAACAGAATTTGCCAGACATCATTCACTCTTATTTGTTGAACTGTGGGAAATACAATGATAAGTATAGAAGTTAATGATATGATCATTATTTATTTTTTTCTTATTACTCACTCTCTGACTCCTATGTGTTTACAGGTGCAGTTACGGAAGGAAGAACTGTCTCTGCTGGGCAGAAAACTGGAGCAGTGGCAAGAGGAGGAGTCTGTTATGAGAGACAGTGTGGAGAAGCACAGAAAGGGCCTGGTAGAAGTGCTGAGAGAGGGAGAGCAGGATGCACACAGCCTGCAGCAACGGATTAAGGTCTTGCTCACAGATACAGTGTTAGTTGTACAGTAAAAAAAAAAAAACATTTTAGTCAAAAAAGCAATTATAATAAATAATAATTTGTGTCTCACACTGAATGAAAATCTAAAATATTTGTGCCTCAAATCTTCTTAACACAAACTTGATTCTTTTTATTATGTTATTCTGAACACAACTAAAATATCTAATATATGCTTACAGCGTCAGTTTCCTACATTCGGAAACCTCTCAAACAAGACTAACTGAAAAAAAAATTCTACCAATAAAAATGATTTTATTTTACTGAATTGTTCCCAGTTGAATTAATTCTATTGACTCTGGATTTATTCTTAACTTTTGTAGAGTGACTTCAAACTTTAAAGCTTTTTATGAAGTCGTAGGCGTGAGGAATGGAAGGTCCTCTGGGAATGAAGCTGTTTATATTTGAAATGGAGAGCTTTGAAAAATGCAGCGGGGATATGTGTTTGTTTCTGCAGGAGCTGCGTGTTGACGTTCAGGCTTTAGCTGTGCAGAAGGGAGAGCTGGACTCTCAACTGTCAGAGAGGAAGAACAGACTGGTTCAGTTTAAAAAGGAAGTGGAACAAGAGCAAGAGACCGTGCAGAACTTGCGCTCAGTCATCAGCAAGCACAAAGCAGGTACAGTCACAGCAATTCTACTACACATTGTTTGGCTCTGTTCTACACATTAGTTTCCTTTAATGAGTTTGCACCTTGATTCTATGTGAAGAGCTGAAGCATGTTTTGGAGATGATAGAGCTGGAGAGTGCTGAGCTGGAGGGAATGAGGCTTAAGCACAATCAGAAAGTGGACCAGCTGGCAAAAAGCCAGGAAATGCTACTTCAGGTAAGAACTGTGTCAATTTGTAAGCACCTCATTTCTGTTATTTTCTATTTATGTATTAATGCATTTAAATAAATGATCTTTGGACCCTTTAATGTAGCTTCAGCAGCAGCATGAGGGCGAGCAGGAGAGGCGGAGAACGCTGCAAGAGCAGTGCACTAACCTGGAGGCCCGCCGATCACATGCTCAGAGGTACAAACTGAATTCTGCAATATTTCCAAAACAGCACCCTTGTAATTAAATATTCTAATTCTTTAAGGTGCAGCCATTGCAGAAAGCTTATATAATCTCAATAGAAAAAGCATTAGAATGGGATGCTCAGGAGCAGCCAAATATGAGCCTAAAGTCACCATATCCAATGCTAAGCATCTGTTAGAGGGATATAAATCCTCTCCAACACTGGGCTGTGCAGCAGTGGAATTGTGTTCTCTGGGAGGAATGAAACCCACCAGTAGCTTTGCTTTTGGTGATCCAGAATTAATTATAAGTACCTGACCTCACAAATGTTCTTGTGGCTGAATACAATCAAATCCTCACACCGTGTCTGAAGTGTAAATCCTTCCCAGAAGACTAGAGGCTATTAACAAAGAAACACTGGACATTTAGTCATACAATATATCTTCTTCTATTACACTGCTCAAAAAAATAAAGGGAACACTAAAATAACTCATCCTAGATCTCAATGAATAAAATATTCCAGTTGAAAATCTTTATTTATTACATAGTGGAATGCGTTGAGAACAAAATAACATAATGATTAATGTAAATCAAAATTATTACCCCTTAAAGGTCTGGATTTGGAATCGTACTTAATCTCATACCACCCTCATGGAATCTGTTTCTGACAGTTTGAGCAGAAATATTAGTGGCCTGCTGGAGGTCATTTTGCAGGGCTCTGGCTCTGCTCCTCCTGTTCTTCCTTGTACAAAGGAGGAGGTAGTGGTCCTGCTGCTGGGTTGTTGTCCTCCTACGGCCCCCTCCATGTCTCCTGGTGTACTGGCCTGTCTCCTGGTATCTGCTCCATGCTCTGGACACTGTGCTGACGCAAACCTTCTTGCCACAGCTCGCATTTATGTGCCATCCTGGATGAGCTGCACTACCTGAGCAACTTCTGTGGGTTGTAGACATCGCCTCATGCTACCTCTATGGTGAGAGAACTGACAAAATGCAAAAGTGACCAAAACATCAGCCAGAAAGGATGAGAACAGAGAAAAGGTCTGTGGTCACCACCTGCAGAACCACTCCTGTATAGGGGTTGTCTTGCTAACTGCCTCTCCTTTCTACTTGTTGTCTGTTCCATTTGCACAACAGCAGGTGAAATTCATTCACAATCAGTGTTGCTTCCTAACTGGACATGTTGGTTTCACAGAAGTGTGGTTGACTTGGAGTTACATTGTGTTGTTTAAGTGTTCCTTTTATTTTTTTGAGCAGGGTATATTTTCTAATGATGACCAGTTTACATCTGTTGATACTGGTAATGTTATGGTTTTCCTAATAAAAAATGCAAAGTTTAAGGTTTGAAAACAGTATGAAATGCATTATGGGATTAAAGCATTGCTATCTCATTGAGCAGGTGTTTGGAGGTGGCTGAGGAAGGAGCCAAGGCAGCAGAGTCAGAGCTACTGAAGCTACAAGCAGAACTGACCAAACTAAAGCAGGAGCATGAACGTGCTTACAGGGTCAAGGAAGAGATCAACAAAGACACCGCCTCAACCAAGCGACAGCTAGAGGGTACAGACCAGCATCATATAAAATTCCATTTGAGTTCATGTTTTAAAATATGAGGTGTGAGTAATTTGATCTTTTTCTGCCTATTCAGAGATGTCTGAAGAGTTCAATAAGCTAAAGGAGCAGGTTGCACACTCTCAACTTCAGCTAGAGGAGATCAGAAAGGTGCACTGTAGTCTGCAATTGATTAGAACTTATTTTGTCATGTTATGGAGACAGTAATTGAAGCCATCTTGCTTTTGTTTGTCAATATATAGGAGATAGAAAACATTCAGCAAGAGCGAGATGACCTCGCTAAACAACAGCAAGAGCAGAAGGCTGAGCTGCAAAACAAGACTGAGAAAATCCACAGGAGACAACAGAGAGTGGACAAACTGGAGCAGCGGCTGAAGGAACTAGAGATGTTGATGGCCAAGAAGGAAGCAAAACTTGAACAACAGGAAGAGGTGAGGTGGCTTTTTGTGCTGTGTGAGCATTATAAGTTATGGGATACGTGTGCTATTAAAGGTTTAGTGCAGAGTATAACATCATTCAATTATAACAAAAATGTCTGGATTCAAGACTATTATTTAGTCTTCATGTCATGAAGTAATGAAACCTACATTTTTCATACAAGATTCTTGTCTAGTATTTATCAGAACACATGGACAAAATGTCTACCAGTAGATTGAGTTGCTTTCCCCTTTTCCTTCTGACCTTTTCATGTCCAGCACATGAAGACTCAACAGCAGCAGAGTTCAGATCTTGAGGAACTACAGAGACAGCAGCAGCAGAAACTACAGTCTCAGCTGCAGGCACTAGAGAGAGCACTGGCCAAGCGAGTGGAGAAGATGGAGCAGGTGACAGCTGCTGTAGAAGATTTGGAAGAGAAGAGGCACTTTCTGCAGGCAGACCAGCAACACAGTACTCTGTTGCAGGACAGAGTAGAACAGCTGGGTGAGTTAAGAGGCCAACCATGACTTTTTTAAATGCAAATATGTCTGCATAACTTCAGTTTTAAAGTTTTTCAGAGAGTTTACTGTTACAATTGTTACTAATTGTTCACAGTGGTGATAATAGTAACCGGACATCTGAAGTCTAATGCCTCACAGTTACTGCACTGGAAATTACATGAAATATATTTCCTGATACCTGAGATTTTCTTTTAAGGGGATATTTTGACCTGAAGTATTTCAATATATGCATGTCCAAGAGGTACATGCAGGGCAAATAGTACACAGATTATCAGTATTATATCTAAACATGCAGCTTAACTGGTCATTTGACCTTATATTTGCTTTGTAGACATTGTGACACCTAGTTTCTATCACCACTATTGTAAAGAAATTAAAGTCAAGTTTCTATACAGTGCTGTATCAACTGAGACACCTCTGAATTACTTTGTTTGCATCGCAATGATTTAATTATACAGAAATGTAGAAAAAATATCTTTAAAGGATATGGTCTTAATGCCAGTATGTGGTGTACACCAGCTCACTCAAAACTATATAACATGCATATTATTTTTATATAGTTACTGAACCTATTATGTACGTCTTTATGTTCAATAACTGAGTAATAAGTAAGTTATAAATATTCCCAGAGCCAAATGACCACAAAACATCCTGACAGCCATGTAACACTTCATATTTAAGGTGTTTATGCAAAGATATTGGCTGACTTTAGTTAGAGTTTTTCTAGTATCTCACATCTGTTTGCATGTGTACAGAGAAGGAGTTGACTGAGAAGGAGGTCAAGCTAAGGACCAGAACTGAGGAGGTGAATGATGTCAGGGAAGAGCTGGAAACCTGTCGTTCTAAGCTGCAGTGTCTTCAAGACACTCTGGACACTGAGAGGACGTACACAGAGGCACAGCTGATGGCAGTGAAGAGTCTTAGTCACACAGACAAAGATAAACTACAGCTGTCTGAGAAGGTAAGAGACCGTGACTTATCCTCCTCTTCCTAATGCCTTTATGCAGGCTGAGTTGTTCATTTGTATGATGTTGCCATGCTGTCCTGGATTGAGTGAATACTTTCTATATTTGTCTGTATTAGGAGCGGGAAAGATTGCACAGAGAGCTGGTAGTGCTAGATCAGGAAGCTCAGGAGAACCATAAGAGAGCCAGAGGTCTGCAGCTGGAGCTTAACTCTACATCACATGAGCTGTTCTGCCTCAAAGATAAGGTACCGGTACTCTGTTCCTTGTCTCCCCATCAGTAAAGATTTGGTCACAGCTGCGCTGAGACGATAGGGATTAGTTTTTAGTTTAGTTCAAAGCATATGCTGGTTTCAGGATACAGTGATATTATGAACTTTAAGATTCTGTTAGAATTTATAACAAAAGGGGACAAAATTTAAAAAGTGCGCCAGCCTACAAGTATTTAGGTATATGATTGGATGGCAGGCTGCCCTTAAGAGTTCATATTGAAAATCTTGTGAGGGAACTGAAGATTAGACTGGGTTTTTATTTTCATAATATTACTTGCATTAATGTTTTTTGATCTGAAACCATTTGTTCAAGTTACGTTTTTAAATGTTTTAGATTATGGGGACATCATTTATATGTATGCTAAGTTTTTTTTTTTTTTTTTTACTTTGCCGGTTAGACTCAGTATTTCACAGCTCTCTTATGTTTCCTATCAAATTCACTGTCTCGCACACATTATTGTGTACGTAATGATTCAGTCTCCTGGCCTTTGTTAAGCCTAAGGAGACAGCATCAGTTGTCTGTTTTTAATTACAATGCTTTGCTAAACTTGCCTCTTATTTGTGTAAATTCTTATCACATGTGCAGAATTCACGTTCTCATGAAAGGTTTCTCTATAAGGTACCCAAGATTAATTTAGAATTGGGCCAAAAAGTTTTCTCAAGTTGTGCACCATAGTCATGTAATAATACGCAGAACAAATGATTTTGAGTCAGTCTAAATTCTTGGAAAAACAAAAATGTTTGACCGAAGCATGTGACTGTTCCTTTTAGTTGGATTTGTTTGTGGTTGTATTTTGTATTTTGCTTTGTATTTGTTTGATTTTATATTTATTGGAAAACTAACTAGAAATGCTGTGCTATCTTGACCAGGTCTCCCTTGAAAAAGAGATTTTAATCTTGGGGGACTTCCTGGTTAAATAACGACTAAAGAAAATAAATAAAATATACACAATATAGTCACGTTATGCTATCTTGGCCATGTTGAGCAGCCCTAGTGTTCAAGCTTAAAGAACTGAAAGTGTGTATTTTCTGTGTGTTCATCCTCAGATACGGAGCAAGGGAGAGGGGGAGACTCGCTGGCGAGAGATCAAGGACACAGTGCGCTCTCTGCGATCTGAAGTCAGAGCAGAGTTGGACAACAGTATGAAGGAACTGGAATTGCAACCCTTGGCCTCATTAGACACAGACAACCACAAGGAGAATCACCTCTCTGTTCCAATGACTTTGAGGAAAACTGCCTACAACACAAATGTAAACGCTGAGTTTTAAAGCTCTGTGCATTAATAATTGATTACTTATTAAATGATCTTTATTCCTGTCAGCAGGATGAACAGTGGCGAGGGGAAGCACTGAGAGAAAGACTGAGGCAGCATGAAGATCATTTGAAGGTACAGGTTTATCTTCTAAAAGTGTCATTAAAGGCAGGCAGTGTGGCACAAGGCAGGATTTCAAACCAGAAATCTTCATACACTGTATCAGCACCAGTGTCCCATTACACAGGAAAACTGTGAAAGTAGGCTTTTCAATTCAACTTTATTGTCATTATACTGAAACAGAGAATTTTCTGGAGAATGTGGTGCTGAAAAAATTTTTCACACAATACAAATGTTGAGTAAACACAATAAAGAACAGTAAAAATAGAGAATCTTCCAGAGTTACTGTTGTCTTCACATTTGGTTTTATGCGACGGTCACAAACTCAATTTTTTCAGGGTGTTTTTTTTTTTGGTTCAATTTTTTGTGTTGTAAGAAATGGTTTTCTTCTGATCCTTCCAACATGAGTAATGAAACATAACTTCTTTTTTTAAGTCACCTGTTTGAAATCACGTTATTATTTAGAATGTGAACACATTATTATAGACCTCGTTACTAGTCCTAAAATTCCCCATTTAAAAAAAAAAAAAAAAAAACTAGCAAATACAAGCACATTTTGCTTTAAGTAAAGCATTCTGTATTCTCTGAAATGTATTGTTATATTTAACTCTACAAAGATAAATGTATATTACTGCTTCACACATTTTATTCACAAATCTGTTCAATTGTACATCACATTAACAAGCCAGAATTTTTTAATAGTCCTTAATCTTGTGTCTGTGACTATGCTGCACTAGTCCAAATCACTCACTTTAATTGCAGTGAGCCTTGGTTCAATTCCAGCTCTCAGCAGTGCTATTCTAATTTTTATCAGCTCTTAATGCTACCACACAAGATAGCATTTTATCACTTTTAACAGCGTGTTTATTGCAGAATCTATTAAAATGTGATGTATTGTAGTCTTGTACATGTGCTTGTTTTCTGTTATTCTGATTAGGCCCAGCTGCGCAAGTCAATGTTCTCCCAGCAGGAGGCGCTGTGTCTGCGCAGACAGCAGACAGAGGGAAGCATCCAGGGCCTCCGCAGACGGGTAGACAAGCTGGATCAACTCCTGGGCAAATCCAGCCATGTATCCCCCTGCTTGACTGACACTGAATTCCACACTAAATACAGCTCTGTAAGTGAGAAGTGGAGAAGTCCTCTCAGCCATTATGAAGATTGCAGTGTGTGGGCATTAGGTACAGCAGGAGAGGAGAACTGATTGGAGACCAGCAGTTTGTTGATTGTTTTGCTCACCCTCATATACTCATCCACAGCTAGGCTAGACTTCATGAGCTAGCTAGCCATGCAAACATTAGGGATGGGCGGTTTGACACCGAGGGTCCGAAGCTTGTCACCTTTGCCGACACGTGCTGATTCGACACAGTGTACCGGAGCATGTATTGAAGTCGCTACTATCACGTGACTATGACGTTTGAAGCTTCGAACACGTCAATGAACCACCGGAAATGGGCGGGACTGGTTCAAAGCTTTGGCGCTATCCCATGTCTCACTGACTATTTAAGAAGCAGTAAAGCTCATGATGACAAATATATGACAAAATATTTATTCTAATCATATAAAAAACATTAATTGAGGCTCTCAATAATGATAACAACCAAGTATTTATTGCATGACTTTAATAATTAAAGATGGTTCTCAGCAGATCAGAACAGATATTGAGTGACCAGTAAATATCACGGGGTTCATTTGCTTCGTGGTAAAGTGCAGGCTGTAATCATTTATTTCAGCCACCAGATGTCGCTGTTTTCTGAGGCTTCAATGCCTCGAACCTTTTTCGGCACAATCAGGAAGATTTGCTAGTGAGGCTTCATCCGCCCATCACTAGCAAACATAACATACAAGAAATTGTTAAAAAAAAACATTGAAGTTAATTAAATGTAATTTAATTTGATGGGACAAGAAAAGAATCATACTATGTGGAGTCCCCTAGTCATCCAGCCCCATGAGGAGTTCCTCACTTCTGCCCTATCAATTTGTCAAAAAAAAAATAACAGAAAGAAATAGTCTGTTTTGCTGTCCAACAAAGAAGCTATTACATGTATTCAACACTTGGCCTGGGTTTATTCTGTTATAGAGGAAAGTGTACACTTGTAATGGTTTTATTTTTGTTGTTTTTTCAGTCTGGCACTGAGAGCTGGAGGCACCAGAAGAATGGAGAGCCTTCCTTAATTCCTGCAGACCTGTCTATTGATGAGAGACCAAGCGTGCTTCCTGAGCCAAGTGCACTAAAGCCATTCCTGTACAAAAATGTTTCCTCTCTGTGAAGTAATGGGGCTAAGCCAACAAGCATTAAGAAGTTATCTACATTATTGCAGCATTGATACAATATTGTGATGAGGTTCTGTGCTTGCTGGGTAGTGCCCAGCTTGAGTGAAGGAGGTTGACTGGTAGATGTACAACCACAGAAAACTTGCACTTTCTTTTGTAAACAGGACATTAATATGTGTGGAGGAAAAAAAGTATTATGGTTTGTATTAACATTGTTTTCTACTACCTCAGGGCTAAAAGACAAAGCCCCTGTTTTACTTTAGAAATGCTTGCATGACATTCTTGCAAATAACAAAGCTGTGTGCCTCAAAGCTATCTGCTATGTATCTAAAATAAGCATTGTCTACCATGTGCATTTACTGCAAAATCATGACCGCCAATAGAAGCCCTGTGGAGGTTTTTGTACTTTTTTGTCACCATCAAAAATTCACTAGCAAATGAGTATAGCACTTAAACTTTATATGCAACTTTGTAACTTTATTATTGCAATAAAATATTGCCAATTTTCTATATTTTACATCTCTACTTTTTTTTTCTTTTAATTGTAAAAACTTGGGACCTTTTCAAGGACACTTATGTAATCTGCTACAATGATGGACAGGCAGAGACAGTCTATAGCATTGTCTTTATTAACATAATTACAAACAAATGTCACTTACAGAAGACATACCTCAGAGATTCAGAGCAGGTTATATATGCCTTTTAAAAGTTGTCACCAAGACATGGAAAAAAGCAAGAAAATGGACTGAAATAAAAAAGGAATTTTAGTTTACAAAACAACTTCACACATACCCCTTTACAATCTCATAACACAAATTAAATATAATTTTTGGAGTGCGTTCTTGCGGCTTTTTCAGACCCTTCAATTGTCCACCAGTAGCACATTCCCTGTTAAATATCTTCCTTTTAAAGGGGCAATATTTTTTACTTACATGGTCCAATCTGAGATGAAATTCTGTTTAGGCTATTTCTGAACCCAGAGTTAACTCGCTAACCCCCAAATCCAGTTTATACATATACATATATGTAAACTAAAGGAATGATTCTCACAGGTTTAAAAGCATAAATTAGCTATTACTCGTTAATAGTATTTAGGATTAATGACTTGATTTTTTTGACTATGTACTGTACAGATTGAATAGGATTTAAAGAAAAAGGATGACATAAGAGCAAACAAATAAGGCAACAGAAATTAGAATTAAAATAATTATTTTGATATGCTGAGTTTATACTGGAATTTGATGGGCACTGATTTTGTCACTGTAAGAAAAGGCTGGACATTTCTGGTATGTTCTTTACACCGCCACAAACCCTAAGATGAGGAAGCCTGAATATTTCATTTTGATCTTTCCAAGGTGGACAGACTTAAGACTGATAATAATAAAAATAAAAAAGCCCCAGGCCATTGAAAAACAAGTACAAAGTGCAAAAATGTTCATATGGACTCAATGTGTGTCCTCTCAATATATTACTATCACTGTTCTACATTTTAAAACATTTTGCATTTGAAGCAACCAAAAGAACAGCTGATTTTTACAATGGTACTTTCATTTGGTTTTTTTAACAATACTCGTCCTGTATATTTGTATAGTATAATGTCTTGCGTAGGTACAAACAGGGATAAATATGTGGTGATCTGTAACTTGTGACACTGCATAAATCCTAATTAAAACAGAATACAATATCAATTAAGTTGTTTTTTTTTCTTTTGAACAAAATGTACAATAACAGGTCATCATGCATCTCCCCTCAAGCACATTCTAAAATCGGATTTTGCCTAAATGTGTTGTTTCATCTGAACTTGAACAGGAATTATTTATATATCAAAATTTTCTTCTGTTTAAATTACCTCAATAATCCAACAGCTGCTGTACACAAGATGTTTCATTTACAGTTATGCACATCACTCTGCTTATTGATAAACTCAATGTTTTTTGTCGTTTATCAGCCTTCTAACATTAGTGTTCCGTGGAGGAGACTTCCTCTAGTGAGTGCTTGCAGGATGAACAGGGACAAGTGCGCTATGAACAGGCAAAATGAGGTGAGGGAGGAGAAAGGGAGAGGGGAAAAAGAAGAGATGAAAGTGGCAGAAGCTGACTGCACTACTCCATCATTAAGAACCGTCCAGACCCAAAGTCTAACCTCCGACTGCATGGTCAATAAGAATGGGAAGAGAGATAAAGAGAGTGTTTCAAAGAGAGGCTGAGGTGTGGGTTTGGAGGGTAGATATGGAAAGAGAGGGAGAAAATAGAGAAAAGGAAGTCTTCATGGTCATTAACAGCTGCAGCCTTCTTTCTGGGGCTGTGCATCACTCGAGAGCCGCCCACCCTGCGGAGCAGTAGGCTTGTGCTGGACCCCCGACTCAGCTGCGTTGAGGTCCAGGCTGCCGTCCTGAATGTTCTGGTAAATCTTCTTGGCTGCCTCCAGGAATGCATCTTCCACATTCTCACCTCTGTTCAAATGACAACATTCAACATTACTGCAGGTCATGGGAGTATAATCTAGCCACCATGTACATACAATAAATAAAATGTTACTGTGTGTGAACTAATAAATGAACTTACGTTTTTGCACTCGCCTCAAGGAACAACAGTCCTGCCAGAAAACAATGTTAAAAAACAATTCATTAGCCAATTATATACCATTATATGACCACCACTAATTCTGTAAAAACACAAATGAAATTAAATCTATACACTGGTCAACTGGAGAAGTTTCTGCAGAGTAGGTGAGCACACTTCCTGGTATTTTGATTCAGTTAAAATGTTATTTTAAACACTTCTCCAAGTGTATCAAAAATTCCTGAAATTTTACTTGGAATTTTTTTTTTGGTTACTCTATTACAGACAGAATTTTTCACCATTTTCTTCAGCAAACTGCTTGGCTTCCTCATATGTAACATCTCGCTGGGCTTCAAGGTCTGCTTTGTTGCCAATAAGAATTATCACCTGGAGAAAGAATTTTAATGTCAGAATCAGGTTTATTGGGCACATATGTTTGTACAAACAATTCTGCAGTGTTAGATAAGAAGTATAAAAAAGTACAAACAATTGCAAACAAGACAATATACAGTGAACAGTACACACAGTATACACAAACTGATGGGGGCAACGTGCCAATAATTACAGAACACACAATACACAGTCACACAGATTGCTTAAAAACAAGTGATGTAATGCACAATAGTGAAAACAACAGCAGCATTAAATGATTAAATATATACAATTTGGTAATTTAATAAAGATGATTCATGTTTAAGACACACAGGACAGAAATGGGCACTAACAAAAATGTACATAATTAATTGCTTTGCATTAAACTCAATGATTTTTGCATATATGAAATTCAGAATACAGACTTACTGTGTTGGGGTTGGTGAGATTCCTTGCATCAGTCAACCAGCTGCTGAGGTGGTTATATGTGCTTCGCCTGCAGGCCACCAGATGTCAGAGTGTCATTTTAAACTAAACTGAATGTGTATTAATAACAATTTACTGTTCTCCAAGGTCTTTTATGAGAATGACAAGCACATTCTTTGCTACATGATCAGCTCCATATCACAAGACTTTAACCATTTATGTTTATGCTGAAGCTGAAAAGACAATGACCCTGAATGCTCTTTTACCTGGTGATGTCGTACACCATGAGTGCTCCAGCGGCTCCTCTGTAGTAGCTGCGAGTGACTGCGCGGAAGCGTTCCTGACCTGCTGTGTCCCAAATCTGCAGCTTCACCTTCTGCCCGCTCACCTCGATTATCCGCGTTCCAAACTCCACTCCAATTGTGTGAGGGCAGTCCGCCATGACTAATGCAGACAAGAACAGGTGATGCTTTAAATTGTCCTCTTTATCAGATACAGATCAGCATTAGTGGATGATGATCGCACTGCATGTCTTCTGTGCCAATATAATATCCCTCACATTAGAGATGTCAGAAGTATTAGATAATCACCTATTATATTAGACCATTGCACTTCCCACCAATATTGTCCTTCACAATCACTCTTTTATTTCGTAAAAACAGAATGGGTATCATCAAGAGTAAAAAAATAAAATATACAATACAGAATGAAATGAAATGTGATGGATCTTGTAAATACAGTACATTTTTCTTTACTAGATTAAATGTAAAGAACTTTGTTTAAATTCATGTTTGTTTACATAAGCTTGACCTGTGTATTTGGAACTACTGAGTATAGACCATAGAGTTTATATAAAAACTGGGCAGTACACATTCATTTAATCTCATTATGATAGTTTAAAGCCAAAAAACAGTCGAAATGGATGCCACCATATTGCTTGCATATTATTTGTAAATTTCAACCAAAGCAAGTGCAGAAAAGACAGCAGGCGAGGCAGAACTACAGCTTGAGCTCCGCCCCCCTCTGTTGGGTTGACACCCACTTTGCTGGGAGCACGGTCAGACCATGTTAATACTCCATTTGTCAGATATCAAAATGAGCCACTTACCATAAAAACGGTCAATAACTGCCCTAACCCTGACCCTGAGTATCTGTTAGTACAACTTCCTGCTGAACAAGACATCACTTCTCTTCAGAAACATCAAAGTGAAGATTAAATCTTCTTAACAGAGTCACAGAATGTAATATAAGCCATTAGCTGCTGTCAGAGTCACAAGGAAAATGTCTGCGTGTCCATGACATTCAGAATGAGCTGTCAAACAACTCAACCAAGCTGTCAATCACCTCATCACCTAACCCATTTAAATGTCCCTAAATATTTGTTGTAAAACGCCTTCATTGTAAAAAAAAAAAATACTGGGGGGGTAATTAGCATAGGTACAGTTTGTGAAATTAACAAGAAAGCTGACAAAAAATCAGTGAATGAGAAAAATAATTTCAAAGTTTGTCGTTACTCCCATTCAATATAATGGTTGTGGGCGGGGTTTAAAATGTTACTGCTTCCAGCCACTAGAGGGAATCAGAGAGGATTTGGCCTCACTTTTCTTCTACTGTTGTGTCCAGTTCTTATATACAGTCTATGGTATGGACAGACAGGAAACAGCTTACTGGGCAGCCAATCGGTTACTTTGGCTATTTTAGATTTGCACTTACAAGACAATAAGACTGATGGACAATTAATTATAAGACAATTAACCATTACCTAAAATTTCATAATCACAAGAGCCTTATTTCAATATCAGATTTAAGATTTATAGACATATTTAAGAGTTATTGGCCGATGGCAAAACAATGTTAGCACAGACTGTAAAAAAAAAAATTAATCCACCAATGTGCAACAGTCATGTACACTTATAATTCAGATATTTTTTATATTGTATTACATATATTTATAGTATTTACAAAGAGTCTTAATACTTATTTCTATTACTGAGTACTTCATTGTCCATTTGCTGCTATAACACTTTGAATTTCGCCACTGTGGGACAAGTAAAATATTATCTACTGGTTTGGTGGTTTCTGAGCACTGCGACTGTACTCACATTTCTTTTCTGTGAACTGATGAAGCAAACAGGACTTGCCAACCCCCATATCACCTTGAAATGTAAGAATAAAGTGTCAGTAAACATGTGAAAGCAATAGATCTTAAACACAAAAACATTAACAGGAGCTGTTCACTTACCAATAATGATATATTTGAAAATATAGGAATAGTTATATGGAGCAGTCGTCATGTTGGTTCTGGGAAGAGAAAGGGAGGATTTTAACATGACACATGACTGGCAACCCAAGGTGATAATAAACAGGGTTAAATAAGAGTACATAAAACCTAAAGCTTGCTTGTTTAGGGCTAACGTTAGCTAGCTGCGTACCTTCCTAAGAGCTAACAAAACAGCTCATAAACATTTATCAGACCTAGCTGACACGTTAACAGAATGACACACTGCATTTGCACACAATGACTAGCTAGTTAGCTCTGCTTTACCTCTTAACAGACATGTAAACAGCTAATAGCTAGCTCTAAATTAGCATTAACCTGATTTACCATCTATCCCGCAGTCTAACCAGCTAACTCTGTTTTAATCCGCTGTGTTTGTGAAGACACACATCAGCACAATATATAAATACACAAGAACAAATCATTAAAGCTCTCAAACCGAGTAAACTCGGGCATTTCCGTGATTCCAGTTTAGCTTTAGCCAGACTAGCACAGGCTAGCTTTAGCAATGAACTACAAAAACGCTAAAGCCGTCAGCCGCAAGTAACATGGATTTAAGGACATTTCAGGTGTGTCGTGTGTTTAAAAGACTACAGTTTGCAGGTATTCACCTAAAATGTTAATGTCAAGCCGGCTCTTCGAGGTCTGGGCAGGTTCGCACGGATGGCGGCCACTTTCTTCCTACAGCGCGTCTATCAAAACAGTTACTCAGGCGCCCCCTGGTGGACACACACAAACGAGCATAAGACGAGCGGAAGTGACGCGTTTCACACCTAGTTCTGCAGGTTCAGGGAATAAAAATAATAAAAGAAAAATAATAGAATCTTTATTGTCATAATACATGAGTATAATGAAACTTTGTGGACAAGTTCCAAAGCAGGAAAACACATTACAAGCTACAATATTTACATAAGCAGGAGAAATTAAGTTAACATTGTTTGAAGTGGATGGTTTTATATAAATATATAATAAAATACTCTATTCTAAAGGGACAGTTTTATACATATGAACAGCAGAAGTGAAAGTTTGCACCCTGAGAGGTAGATGTTTTGTATAATTCTATAATAAATAAACTTTATTAAAATTACAGTGTAATTTTTATTTATAATAAAAAAGAAGACAGTGATAGTCGGAGTCTGTGTGTATCAGGTCTTTTAATGTGCTGAATGTCCAGTATTAAAGTGCACAGTAACAGAGACCTACAGACCTACAGAAAATGTAAATAACAAAAAACCTATATACATACTTATACACATACTTATGTGTGTGTGTGCGGGTGTGTGTGTGTGTGTGTGT